>LUCM01008798.1:78040-95840 GCA_008360955.1 Fasciolopsis buskii | reverse complement strand
CTACCCAGACATCGATGGTCGAAAACCTCAAACCAACGAACATCGCCTACACGCATACTCCACGTCTCGCAACCGTACAACAGAACTGAGCGCACTGCGGCACAGTACACATGACCTTTCAACTTCAGTGAAATATATTTCTACACCACGTTAACCTACAACTTGAACTGTTTCGTCTCCCGAGGTGTGCGGAAAATATCTTGACGAAACATTAGGCGCAGTTATTTGAATTACTCTACTCGAGTCCTGAATTCGTGTTTCACTCACGCAGCAGACATCAATCGAAAGTGAGTCTACTGTCAGAACCAAACACGCCTGTCAGCCAGCCTGTATGAGAGTGCGCACACTCAAGGAACCGATTCAGAGGCTGACGAGGCTTGAGAAAATGTGAGCTAACAGACTGAAAACCACCCACTAAACTACTTGACAATAAGCCGTTGCGAGAATCGGGGATGTTATTAGTGGGGACACTATGGGTAGGCACAGCGGGCAAAGCCATTGGGTTGGAGACAGAAGAGATAGGTTGAATAAAAGAGAAGGTAGCCCAGAGGTTTCTTCCATAGCCATGAAATGCGGTAAAAGTGAACACAGATTTCTGGACAATGCATACTGGAAATTCTTACATCCCATGGGAACCGCAACTTGAGAAACGATTAACAATTGCGTCAACGACGTCAATTTTGGTGTGGGACTGTTCCTTACAGTCCCAATCGGCACCGCTAAAATCAGCTGCATGCCGCTAAATAAAGACTAACGGATACTAGCAGATAATCAGGGTCTATTAAACAGGTGACCAAAAGCTGATAAACAGTGGAGAAGTTTGTAGATTTAACTGTTATTGTCAAGCATACTACTGAAGGAGAACCATTCCTGACTTCACTTCGCTAAGTTTGCAAAAGAAGAAAGTTCTGCTCGATCTGATGGAGTGGAACATACCTGACACAACGAACGTGTACCCAGACGACCCAAGATCGACGGATATATACGATAAAGTGAGTTGGAAAGACGAGTGGATTTGAAAGATAACTGATCTGAAACAAACAAAAATCCAAGTCTTTGTATTACACCACTAAACGTCTCTTCTAACTCAGAGAACTAATTACTCGGTTACTGATCACGAAATTTGGTTGTGGTGCATGCTTATGGAATCTTCTCCTCATTACGACGTGATATCGCTGTTGCTCATTTTTATTACATGTTTGGGGCTTGAGCATAGCGGACGAAGCGTCACACTGCCTCTAGGCCTCATTACACTGGAAGGCGGGGTGGTGGAGTCCATCGCTGTAAACTTTGTGGTGGCATAGAACGACGTAAGGTCCCAAAAGATTAAGTGTGATAACGAGCTGGGCGACAGCGATGCACCACAGTGCAAAATGAAGCAAGATGAGATAACGAAAGGTATGTTAGGGCAGCTGCGATGACCCAAATCAATTGCAAACTCGAAATGCAGCGCTCGAAAACTAACGACCATTTCTCGTCCAGTATCATCCAAGTCATCGTTATTTATTAACTGGTTAAACTGGACGAACATAACAATGAACAGATAAAAACGTACCACATAAAGATCAACAGAATCCCGGAGCCCCAAACATGTCAAACTAGAAGCCAACTGAAGAAGTCGAAACAAAAATAAAAACGCTTCGGCAAAATATCACGCCATACATACGCACACACACACACACACACACACACACGAACACGCAGGAAACTGTATGATAGCCTGTTCAGTAAAATCACGCATGCTGTGTCCGGTAACAATCATACCATAGCTACGGAAACCAATTACATAAATCGTTCTTGTTTTTGTTCAATCCAAAATGATGCTGCCTATTACAAAGTGTTTTGGTGGATGAATACGTGTTTTAAAAAGGCCCACTTCCGCGACAAAAAAGTGGTCAACAAACAGGGCAGCCAAAAGCAATAGACGAAATCCCGCATACATGGAAATATGAGAACTGCATGTAGCCGGCTTTTATTTTGAACTGAAATCCTCCGACGCCCATCGATGGAGAACTTTGCAAAATAACCACAGATAGACATGCATATTAAGGTTGGCTACGTATCCGGAAAAGAATGGTTTCAACGGAGGCGTGAGCGAGAACGAAATCAGGAACGAGATGCTAAAATATTTCCACCACAGCTGAACTGCTTGTGAAGTTCACATAATAGAAATAAGAGAAGAAACACGACAAATTAAAAACATCGACTTAGGCAGAGGCGTAAATCAGCCCAAAGTCGTATGCACTGATCGTTGTTATTAGAAAAAAAAGAAATTCAGTTTGTGTGCAGCCTGACTTGGTGAATCTACAAAACATTCTGCGACACATCTTTTTGATCCGTGAAGGCAGTTAGGCAGAAAAGGAAAGTAAGGTATCGCCGCATATTATTGCTGGACGTGAATCGATCTACTGAAGGAAGCGCAGATAGCACAAATGAGCAAGTTTGAGATTAGCGAAGCCAGCGTAAACACCCATATCCGGAACACAGTAGAATGGTTCACGAAACCTAGCATCTATCAAATGGTTCGTCAAAACGGAAAGCAACTGGCCCATAAACAATGGATGATTTGAAAACCAAATTACATAGCTGGCTACCAAACCGCTAACTGTGATGGTTACTCAGAACATTTGAAGGTAAATGATGATTAACTCGAGAACGAAGAAATTTACTTTGTCAATGAAATTACCTTTTATTGTGTGTCCACATCCAACTAACTATCAGAGACAATGAGTACATCGAATAGCTGCTCAAGTTTTTTCTAGGAATTATAAGCAATGCAGATCCGTCACGTCCAAAGTGGGATGTGAACCGGGGACGACTGATTGCCAGTCGAACGCCATGATCACCAGACCAACTAAGCGATTTCAAGTGTCTCATTGTGCCTCAACGCCATGTGATACACAACCCATTTGCAACTGGTTTTGTAGTGTTGCAGTTGCTGCTGCCCATCGAAATCTAGGGGAGGCCTACATACGAAGCAGGTTCCAAGGTGATTTAAAACACCCACACAGAACTTCCGTAATATTCAACGTTGAGCGCTCTATAGACACTACACGATGTATGATGATAATGACTGTTATTAGAAAGAACAATAAACGACTACTTCTTTCTTAGGTCAACAAAAGAATTAGTGGATGGGATCAAGTGATCCAAATCCATAGCCTACAATTTGGAAATTCACCAGAATGACCGTCTGATCAACGTCTAACAAGAACTAGAAGAACGAAAACGTGTCTTGCACAATCAGATCAAGGTATCAACATTATGCTTTGTGCATTTTACCAACAGAAATCAAACTGGATAAACGAATCGTGATTCATCGTTATTCCATCTGTTATTCACTCTTCGGTTTAAGTAGGAATACCATGCAAGTATTACAAGGGGGAACGAGGCGACTTTATTTTACTGAGAAAAATATTCTCAACAACAGCAAAGTTGTGAAAAGGAATAGAAATGATACCTAGAGAATCATGAACACTTTTATTATTCTTCACAGATTACAACAATAAGGAATCGCTTCTGACGACTCTCAGGTTTTGAACTGGAATACTTTGGTCAAGCACAATAGGTTAGAGTTTAGATAGTTAAAACCAACACTAATTCGTGCGGTTGATGTATCCGCGGAAATGAAGTCTGCTGAACAGTGGCTTGAGAAGCACAGGATAAAAAACGATATCCTGCTGATGAGTTTCGATCTACAAGAGAGTTGATAGAAGATCACGCATTAGAAGATCGCTTGCAGGTTAACCATCAAATTGATGGACAAATGAATCTCATTCATTCAGTTGCGACTGTACACACCAACGGAAAGCGATCTGGTGACTGACGCATTTCCCCACAACATAAACTGCTTCTTTTTTCTGTGACGAAATTGAAAAACTACAAAATTCACTATGTAATCCTGCAAATGCTCGAATAGTCCATTGCCTATGATGAAACGATGCAATTAAGAGGTGGAAATTAAACCCTAACGGCCGTTTACTAGTTGTTTTGGCAAAAGAAGTGCACTGATCACCAAATACTTTAAAAATCCTCAAGGGAAGATTGCCTGATGGCAGCAGCAACGGAAGGAATTCGAACTGAGTATAGAAATGGGACCCGACACACGAACGTGGACGTCTTATAGCAAACAACGGGGAATAACCGTCATGCACCGTGGAGAATGTGGCACATAGTTACCAAGGCAAAGAAGGATACAGTTCAATCGAGTGACAGCGTCACGAAGTTAATATAGGCAAGGCTCGGTGAGGGTCATACGAACCAAAGCCACATTGAGAACGCGTGATGCAGCACATGGACTAAACATCTCTGAACCACCTAAAGATCATGGATGTAGTTTTAAAGTCTCAGTATGGCGGCAAACGTAATCATGCTCCGCCCAATGGTGTGAAAAATATTAAGGGGCGGAAGTAAACATGCGGCCCGGATTTTGGTGGCCCTATTAACGCACAGAGTAACCGGACTTCCGTAAAGCCTGTGAGCAGTGTGCCACTCTTAAAGGCCCCAAAAGAACTCGATGTGCTCCATTACAATCTATGACTGTGGGAGTGGAGTGGACGTGGTCGACTCACCTCCGAAAAACACCCCGGGGTAAAAAATATTTAGTCATCCTTGTTGACTCCTCTATCAAATAATGCGTGGTTGCTCCCTTAAGCTCAATGGGTTCGAGAACTATAGCGGACGCCATCCTAAACCGATAGTTTTGGAATGGGGCGCACAGTCGCGGTTCCATTCAGACAAAAAGTTGAATTTTTAGAGCGCCCTGTGCATAGGCTGTACAGATCACTGAATATTGACAAAACACCCGACACTTCCTATCACCCGCAGGGAAAGTGCCCGCTAAGACGCAGCTCTTCATACATGAAAAAGGGTTTATCTAAGCTTGGATCGAGGACCGAACTGCCAGGATGTCTCAGATCACTTCAGTTCAGTTTTTCACGAACACTTCCTCGCTAACTCACAACACTGTCCATTCAAAAGAGAAAAAGTGAAACAATGAATAATGAACTGAACGACTGCATACAGGAGTAAAGATTTCGAAGGCGAGAATGCCATTGACTGCGGCATCCAGCCACACATCCCATATCGCCTTCAAACATTGCTTAGGAAGATCGTGTGCACCAGAACCCAACAGTTTCACTGCACTTACACGAGCTAGTACACTGTTTTAGGTTTCCACACCTTTTACAGTCATGGGCTGGCAACCTTGGCCCCTCTTCCAATCATTACCGACCTCCAAGAACAGCACACAGTGAGGCAGTCGCTCTGTGCACATAGATAAAACATGTCCCAGCTATTTTATTCCATTTAGATTCAGCATTTATTTTCAAGATTGAACCCTAGGATCACGTACCTTACTTTTACCCTCAGAGCAACTGACAAAGTTCGCCCATCATATTCTATCAAAGACAACGGTGGTGAAGCCCTGGCGGTCATTGCTCATTTCTGTTTTCAACGACCATATTCCTGAGCAGTCGGTAATTGTGTGTCACTCCAACACCACAGATTTTCAATTTAGTGAGTGTCAACCTGGTCTCTTGTAAACGCCACGATAGCTCACCCGATGCACAATTTGTTAGCTGGATACAACTACCCGAGCAATCACTTCACGCAACTTTTCCGCCGCAAGAAAAACGTTAGATTTCAAGCCAAACTACCCCGGAAACAGTGATGCTGCTTTAGTCACCCGAATGGCCAGGACAACGCACAGTTAGGATGTCTCGATGATAACTTTTGTAGACAAATTTTCTTAACACCCCACGCAAATCAAGAGCATTTCCCAGCGGAAGCACATCTTGTGGAACACATTGCACCTTGATCGGTCGTTGTTGTTTGCAGCAGCGAATCGCAGGAGACTTCTGAGTTTTTTCGACTTCCTGCGTCAGCACCAATCAAACGAACGGGTCGCGTCGCAAAGTTATGTCCTAAGCCTGAAGAAGTCGATTTCACCCATTAAAGACTGCGATACGTTTGCCTAAAATACCCAATCGCAAAGAAGAACACAATTTTCTGTCTGTCGATTCCAGCAGGAGATTAACGAATGACAGAGCCATAAACATTTACGGCACAGGACAGCATACCATATATACCAAACAGAAGCTCACAATTACCAAGTGATAGTGCAGGAGATGCTTCTGATAAAACGCCTGCATCAACACCACTTTTAAACTCGATACTATTCCAGGGGTAAAATAAAGGAACCGCGCACATGATCTTAAACCAGTTAATATCCTTTTTCATGTCGTACGTACATGTAAACACGTACAGATTGTTTCATTCCCGCAAATGGTGAGTGGTAAACTGATTCTTATCTAGTCCATTTTGGATTCCAGAGAACCCACGCGTTACTATCTGAACAGAACGTCACATACTGAATAACATTTTGTCATCTGTAAAGTTCACTTCGGGGTTGCCGGCTAACATTTGTACTAAAATTAATTCTCATTTGTCCTTTATTGCACGTTTTTTTCTGTTGTGGAGTAAAAACATCAGTGCGAGATGACAATGGAAACAAGGGCACAGTAGTGCGAGGTTGATGGTCACTGGAACTGAATGAATGAAACTTTTTCGGACAGTTTGACGTTTGAAGTAAAACCAACTTGTATTATGAGGTCTGTTTTCACCTCTCCCTTGGACAGGAACTCAACCTCAGAATTGCTTTCTATTAAACTTACATTTGTCAAATCACTGTCCGATAGGTCCTATCCTGGCCGATACATCTACAGCAAGAATTTTTCTTTTCGACCAAAAAGATTAACCGACCAGTCAGAAAATTTAACTCTGAAATCGACAACAGCCATGTTGGTAAAGGATACCTGGGATTAATAGAGCTAACTAACTTGCGAGATCAATGAAAAGATGAGGGAATGTTAAGTGTTCGGATGTAACACCTGACGGTGCATGACATCGTCTTTACGGTACACTAATAATGGTATTCCTCCGCGATACACTAACGCTGATCGCTTAAGGAAGAATCTCCTAAGGCTACTCCGCAATACTAAACAAGAAACATGCGTTGCACTGCTGAACAAAATAAGAGAACTTTTGTCTCAGAGCGACAAGGTGATCACACACTATTTTTATAATATGCCGGAAGCATGAGTGTAGTGTAAGGGGCATGATCCACTTCCTCTGGGGTCAACTGCACGCGGGAATTGATAACCAAGTTCCTGAAACGTGGAGAGGCATAGAAATATATAAGGAAGGTCTCTGAGTTAAGATGTGATAACGATTTGGGTGACAGTGAAGTACCGTCTATCACCAAAGTGACTGACGAATCTGAGATTCGAGAATTTGAGCTCTTGGAAGATAACAAACTCTTAATTTACCTGGCTATCTCTGGCCACACGAGTTCCGTGACAGTACAAATACGTTCCTGGTGATTTCGACCAGTAAATATAGTCATGTCATTTATTAATGGCTTAACAATATATTAATAAGTGCAGTGTATCATAGGGATACCATCTCCGAGTTAATACATTTGTGCCAGTTGATACATTTTCCACCTTGCCGGCCTCTATCAATTTCTTAATTTCAGTAGTGACTCCGCGAAGTTGAGGTAAACGTCAGCAGCCACACCGGCAAACCGCAGGGCTGATAGGTCAAACCAACTTGGCGACATCTAATGCCTAAATGCTTTAGTGATCGTATTGGGAATGATCGAGTGAACGAGTCATTGCGTAATTCATCAGCTACAAAGAAAACCTGTTCAGTACTACTCGACACTACATTTCTAAAGAGGCGAATGAACTGCACAATAGGTCGTCAGTTCATTTGTGACAGCCCTGTTATCTTGAAATCTGATACTGGCTGAGCTCGGACCAGGGGCAACCTCGAACACAAAGGTTGAACGTTGCTGGAGATACCGCTACACACACTATTTTCGAGAATCTCTAAGTCCATGGAGCTAACTGAGTTTGTTCGTTTAAAGTCTGAATGCAACTTATGGGTGACCAGTTGAGGAAAATCATGGTGTTTCTATTCACAACAGAAAGTGCGATATCAGCAAGTGATTTCACTGGCAAAATATTTTGAATATTTCGGAGGAAAATGGTCGAGTTTTTGGAAATTGCATGACGCAGATAAACCGAATAAAGGAGAAGAAAACGAAGAATAACCCTTCGACAGTGCAGTTTTTAATGAGGATATGATCGCTGAGTTTTAGACTGCAAGCGTTTTATTACCAGCCAAGGTGATACTGTCAGTGCGTGTGCGAAGTCCGCCGTGTTCTGCATTTACAAGTTTGCTACTGACTGTCATCTTTGACTTTTTTTAATGAGCTTCGACTCATAACCACACCACTGTTCTCTACTTGATCTTTGTTAACCTGATCTTTGACTCTAGAAGACTGAGTAGTTATACTTTTTGAACTATATGCCATTGGGTACAGTGTTACTCGGAATCGTATACTACTGTGCCGAAAATCTGAATACCAGCAGCTACATCCGACGCCTCAGTTAACCGCGTCTTGGAGCCAGAAGTTCGAGTTTCCTCGTTGTCGCGCTCGATTCAGATAACTATTTGCATCAAATGACAAACTCTTTTGCCAACGAACGCGCAAAAGGTAACTCTAAAAGTGCAACGCCAAGAAGTTCAACTTTCGCGATTAGGGTAAATAACAATCGTCAGTATTTGTCGGATCAAAACCGAACCTAATTTGATGAGACCCGGATTGAAAACTCGCGGTGAAGCTTTTTGGTCAACCATTTCAATGAGGAGCATTTTTAAGATTACTTTGGAATTAGTAATCTTCATTGTAACGTCGTGAACTAGGGATCATAACCATGGTAACTGCAACTGACTGGTCGGTGGTTTGTTAGTCATCGTCTACTATACGTATGCATCCACTGAGGATCTAGAAATGATAAATGAAAAGCATCACCTAGCCGTTAAGACCATCGGTTTGTAATTTTTTTCTTCATTGTCACCCACCCCGTTGCACTGCTTGTCAAGCAGGAAGCTACTGATAAAACTGAGACGGTTAGGAGGCGTTATTATTTGAACAAAACCCTGCATTCTGCAGAGGCCAGTTAATAACCTGTAAGCGATATTCAATATATTTCACAAAAATGCAGCAACAGCCGAACGGACGATACGCAAATGAAAATGGCTGTATACATCAAACCCACATCATCCGATACGGAACAACCACGCGGGTTGGTCTCGGAAAACGACCACACATTGCACACTTGTAAACAAACGAATCGCGTAGATAAAGGTCAGCAAACAAGTATGATTCGGAGCAAATGCGTCAAACAAACAAACCAAACGTGGTCTATTAATCTCAATAAAAATGCGCAGAGAGCATCAATCGAATAAGCTGTCAGACAGTTGACAGATCATATTGGTACGAGCAGGTTTCTACTGACTACACGGTGATCAAGATTGATCAATACGAAACCTAACAAAACCCCCTTGTTAGGGTGTGTCAAATCGTGAAATGACGCGTTGCCAACTATCGTTGCAACATATGAAGTGATGCATTAGAGTTTGTTTGACATGACCAATTTTTTGGCCCGCTAAAACTAATTTAAACATGTTAGAAGACAAGCGCATTAGGCCATGCGTCAATCTTTAGAGGAAGCACTGAATTCGAAAATCCTTTCTACGATTTGGGCATTCTCGAAGCCCAATTACGCAGACCCCTTCCGTGAAATTATCACTGGTGTTTGTTTATTTATCCTGAAATTGAGTAAGATCAGAGGATCGGGACATGTGGAAGGTATGCTTCTGAGTAGATTCCTTCCGCATGCTGTGCCCTAACAAATGGATAATGGTTGAAAGATGAATGGACGTGGTCGGCCCAAGAAAAGTGGAACAAGTTAACTACCCTGTGTAGAGAGAGTTAAATTTCTCGGCTAAGGTTAACGAGGCCATCTCCGGAGATGGTTAGTGATATTTGACCATACAGGTAAGTGTTTTGTTCGGTGAAGAGCCTCTGTATACATGATTGTTCGTCTAGCACCTTCGGTCTGCGTGCTCCCTTATCCATTGTTCCTTTTTCCCCTTCTCCAGTGGAAGTTCCCGAGAACGGGCAACCAAAACCATCGGCAAAAAAGAATGATGACTAGCAGAGATCATGAACTTCGCACAGCTCATAAGGGCAGGGCAAGTCCTATTGAACATGTCGTGCATTGTAACAGAAACTATGGCGTAGAGAAAAAAAGTTGTCGTTATCACCAAATACTCCTTACCTGTACAGACGAATTTTTTTCGAAAATTCTATTTAGACAAAAAGTAATAACACGGGCGGCACTGTTCACGGTTCCGTATAATATCAGTCAGAGCCTTCATCCAACCGTTCGAGAGATCATTTGGACTCAAACTACGATCTGGGCTCTATCCGAGACTCAGGGTAGAGCTGCGTGGCACTAGGCGCGTGTCCGGGTTGCAGATAAAAACCGCTCCAATTTTGATGGTTACGATTCGATTCAATAAGGTGGATCCATGCCCACTGGATAAAGCGGCCGTGGACAGGCAGTTGCGAAGTCCATGGTGCAGTGGGTTTTCGCCTGGAATGCGTACTCTCTAGAAAATGCTATGAGTCCACTAGAGGCACTGTAAAGTTGGCGAACGTGGCCCGCTAACAAAATAAGGCCACCGTCTCTTGTTGTGCTCCAGTGACCCGACAAGCTCTTGCAGAACAGCAGCATGAACCGATCGACCAACCATCGGCTAAGTCTGATATAACTTAGTTGTCTTGCGGACAGATCTTGGTTGCGCCAAGGCTAGAGATGCCTCTTCGAATAAAAAGTAGTGAGTGAACGAGTAGTCCAATAAGCCGCAAGGCAAATAACCAGGGACGTTTTGGGATCGTTTACTAGCTCACAAAATCGATTCCCCACCACAAACAGCTGCTTGTTTCAATGATGATTTACGTTACTCTCATTTCCATCAATCTTTCACACATACATCCGCGACCTCAGAAGGCAGTACTATTAGTAATGTAAACGAAAGAATTTCTGTTACTGTTTTCTCGCGTTGTCCTTCAGCTAGCATCCAAACTTCACCGATTCCTTTTTGGCCGACTGATGCCCTTTCTCGACCTCGACGCCTTTTCGATGCAGGAATACTGATGCGTATGGGATAACGTGTACGTTGGTTTTGTATACTGAAGACCCTAGCCATCGATGTGCAATTTATCCAGAATACCAGCATCCAAGATCCTAGTTTTGCTATTCGGCTGACATCCCCATCCAATCACTTCGTGAAGTTTCATCTGAACCCTTCTACAAACCATGAGGCTGATGTTAGCGTGGACCTTAGTGACAGGGCTGGGGCTACACCACTTGACTGTATCAGAGCAGACAGGCGGCTATGTGCAGTGAGACTAAAGGTTAGTACATAGTAAACAGTTATCTCAGTGTACGTAAGTACAGGCTTTGACCCAGATCTAATCGAGGATACTCTTTATCAAAACCTGCACCACCTCCTACACATGACAAGCTGGGTGAAATCGTGCCGCTAGGAGAGATAAATGGTCGATTAGGTCGGGCGTCATTGAACGAAGTGCACTCAGGAAGTGCTGCTAGTCTCGATCTTCGTCACACAAAAAAGGGGGAACGGTTGTCAGCCCTATGTTCAGACCATCAATTGTTTCTCGATGGTACGCCACCTAGCGCCCGCCCTCCTCGAGTCAGCTATGGACTTAAATTGGTCACCTCGCAAGCAGCTACAAATAGTGAGGTTGTTTACAAGATTCCCAGTCAAACCTCACTCCGACCACGGATTACTGGGCCCTGGAAACCCACGAAGCAGCGTCAATTAGACTGAGATAAACTCTTGGACTCAACTAGCCTGTCAACGTTCTTAAACACGAAAGCCGAGAAGCTTGAATTTGCCCTGATCAACAAAATCAATGAACACTGGTCGCGTATCAAGAATGCCTTGCATTCTGTTAGCTAAGTGAGTTGCGATCTGAATTGCCGTGCTATTACCCTGGATCTCTGTTCGGACTCAGCGCCTTCTTGACGTACGCCAGTCCATTCCGATTGGCAGCGAACATACTGAAGCACGGCAAAACACGAGACGTGAACTCAAGCTTACGCAGTGATAGCGAGATTTGAGAGTTAAACAACTATATACAAGATGGAAGATTTCAAAGGCAAGAATATCACTAACTGCAGCATCACCCATTGTCTCCAAGCGTTGATTAAGTAGACCTCGTGCACTTCAACCCAACAGTCTAACTCTACCTACACTTGGTTGAGGACAGTCGAAATGCGAATCGGGTATATCCGCATGAGTGAGAATCACTAAAAACGCATTTCATCGTCCGGTCCTGGTGTCTTCGCATGAGTTCTATGGGTCAATTCGCAGAGTGAGTGAACCCTAGGCGCAATACCGAAGGCAGCAAACAGTAATTTATTTGTAGTTCTCCAACCAAAGTCTCATCATCCGAATGCCGGCAAGCTCGTAGCGTTATAGAACACCCTCAATGCACTGGATTCACGTTCAAATAAGCAGTGATCAAAAAATGAGCACGGTCAAAATGGACCGGGTAAGACAATAGATGAGAAGAAGTTGTATGCGTCACCAATTGTACTGACCGCGGTGAGAAAAAAACATCATTCAGGGTAAAAATGATTCAAAAACTGACTTACCAGGTGCGGGACCGTAACGCGCATCGGAAATAGGTGGACCAGAATGATAACCCTGTCCGCCAACACACAGTTCGATCCGAAAGGAAGTTGGAACAAAAAGACAAAGCGAGAAAGTCTTTACTAAGAATCAATTTTTTTAAAGCAACAGAACTCCGGAGTTAGTGATCTTATAACCTATTACCATGGGAATGGATGCAAGATGGCGTGGTCACTGAAAGCCACTGGGTAGTGTGAGGCTAGTGTCGCAAGAAGCGTGAATATGCACAAACAGCCAAAAATCAGCAGAAACACCTTTGCTTGTTACTGGCGTTTCAGTCACAACATCACAATCGATATGGTGAGAGAAGCTTTCAACCAGACGAGGAGGAAACATAAAATGTTCAAACATCAGGTAGCAAACGAATGATCAAATGCGCTGTTGGAACTTTTGTGCTATGTGACTCATATCTGATAAAGTATACCATAGGCACAGGAATATAGATGGTCAAGTGGGTTATTCGGTGGATCAGTGGATTAGGCTTCTGTCACCATAAAGGTTAGAGATTCGAATCCCAGATCCGCCAATCACGTTGGTGGTAGACGGCAACCAGCTGCCGGCTGGCTCGTTACCATACGTGACCAAATGAGAACTTGTGTGAGTCTATGGCACTCTACGTTTCAGTGCCACAGCTGCCGGTTCCTCTCCGCCCCTATGCAGTGGATCCTAGTGGCTATGGGGCATGCCTCTTCGAATTCACCGATGGAAGAAGCATTTCATAAAAATTTGAAGACACTGTACTCTGTCAAAAGCGTTCAAGTGCCAGCTCCTGGTCGTCGACTGTACTGCAAGTTCTGGATTTCGTTTCTGGTCCTTTAAAGCATTCAACAGCTTCACACTAAACTAAACATAAGCGCTAATTAAGTGAAGCGAAAATACGTCCGATATCACGATCTTGATCAAGGAGGAGCGGAGCCAAACCTGCCAAAAAATGAAAAGTAGTGGAAGCGCTTTTCATTTAGGTTACTGACTTTGAATGCTACCATTGTTGATCTTATTTTCATCAGAAAATCGGACTGACGACAGTTGTAGCTGGACTCAATTTCAGACACATCAATCAAGGCACCTGGGATATAAATGTGGCTGAACCACCACATACGCGCACACACACATACACACGGATGTGCGACAGCAGCACCTGATTTTTCGGCCAAGGAACAAAAAATTAATCAACACAAAGAAGGAGAGTTTCAGTTCACAACAGAACTGAGCGGCAGACGATTCACGTTAAAAAAGCAAGTTCACTCTGTGATAAAAGACCATTTTTGATTACACGCTTCACGCACGAGTGTGTGGTGCACGAGGCACGCCCCATAGCCGCTAGCATCCGCCGGAGGAATTGGCAACCATGACCCTGCAAATTGGAGCGGTGCAGATCCCCGAAAGGTCTCGGAGGTTAGCAGTTTTGTCCATCAAAGTGCCACTGAGATTTGGCTGAACTAATTCGTATATAGGAGTTGGGTAGTTCCATAGGAAATTGCTGAGAACTAAGACAAGTTCGAAGTATCTTTGTAACAAATAGGTTCAGCATTGGTCCAAACTGGTGCCATTTCGGTGGCGACTTATCTAAACGACAAGAATGGGAATCGTTCCTCGGAGGTCATAAATAAAAGTAGAAGTGGAAGAATGAGAGTGAAGCAAAGGATCAGAACAGTACGGCGTTGGGTGCTCTGTCAAAGATCTCGCACAACGCCAAAAGGAAAAGAGTGAACACACCGATAGTTGCAGAAATGAACAATAACCAGGGTTACGGCGGAACGGCAGGTGGGCAAACTGGCAAATGCAACCGGAGGAAGGAAAAACAGTGATTAGTCGATGGGTAAACTGTTAAGCACAAGTGCGCTCAAATACGCACGCAATCCACACACACACAGACACACACACACCGTATATCCGGAGTATGGCAAATAAGCCGCACTGTATGGTAATGCGGCAATCACACTTCCTGATTCGGAAACCGAGTTGAACGAGGCACCAGATAACGAGCGTACGGGTGAACTACTTTTCCACCGGGTAGCAGCAGCTGCAGGCTGGGGAAATCGTGCCGAGGCAAGATTGAGTGTGGGCCATTCGCGACGTTCCGGTACTGGGGACAAACCCACAGCTACACCGGTCATGTATGGCTGGGCTTGGAAAAACGCTTCTTCCGGAGCAGGCAAACGATCTGCACGCACTTGAGTGCGGCAGACACGCTCGCGTAACAAACGCTCCGACTCGTGCGGATAGGTGTGGGGTGAGAGTGGAGGAGGAGGGACCATGGATAAACCGTCTGTCTGAGAATATTCTTCATTCAGCTGAGCTGGCGACAATGAAGTAAGTTGCTGATAGGGTGGTGAGTTTGGTTGCGAATACGGGCGATTAGCACGTGTAGGAGACGAAGACTGGAAGATGACAGCGAAATGGGACCACCAAAGTGTTTGTTCGTCAGGAGTAAATTAAACGGAAGGGGAAATTCAGGATGAAAAAGCCATCACAAAGAGAAAAAGGATTCTGAATATGAGTAATTTTTTTCCAATGACGTCAACTAGATAATCGAAGCACCTAAACAAGATAATGGGAGTGATGCACATTGCAATCATCTTCGTTATTGTCGGTTATGTTACTCCGCATCTGGTAGCTGTTGTTGATGATGATTTCGACGCCCATGCTTTTATTGTAGCCGCTAACGGGTGCTATCATACTGAGGAGGAAAACTATCATAACTGCTTTTTATCCCAAAGCGATAATGAATTCCACTTTATAGTACGCTAGTCCCATACGAATTAATACGAAGGAAACCGCTTCACCAAATACACAGCAATGACAAGAAACGTGTCATAAAATCACTAAAACTTATTTTTTGCACACAACAAAAACGGCAAGCGCTATCCAAAAAATTCGAAAATGCGTTTGTTGTGGTGAAATAAATCCAGGAACCTAATATCCAGCAACACTGAAGTATATAATACAAACCTACTGAAATAACGTCACGCTGAACTGCATAACACGTGGAACATTTATCCGTGACACGCACTTGAAGAGCTTTGCGGATTCTAATGAATGGTATCTACATTATAGAAGAAAATAATCTCTGGAACAATTTCGATCGCAGCCTTATTCTTCCTTTCGATCTCTTTGCCTGTTTGGTTATAATGTCCGATTAAAGGAAATGGGCATCAGCGAGTCAGTGATCATCGACATTTAGGCTTGAGAAACACACCATGGTAACGTTTGAAAGTACGTTTGGTATAAAAGAACTGGGACTTGATTTATTACATGCATACATGTATATATATATATATATATATATATATATATATATATATATATATATAAATAATGAAAGAGGTAGGCCGTTTCAGTTATTCACAGTCGTATGTGGTGCGAATCCTGTCGCTGACAGCCAAGCTTAGTGTTGAATCATCTGATAAATACGGTCATCCACGGCAATCAACATCCAATCATTCACAGTATACCGTCGAAAATGTGCAGTGTCAAGACGTATAATAAAAACGCGTGCCAAACATGTAAGAGCAATTTCTCTGATTATGGTTCTACGGAACAGAAGACTGCAAGTGACAGGGAAGATAATGTTCCACAGTTGCACAATCCGAAGGGAAAAAAATCCGAAATAGCAATGTATAAGAATACTGAAAAACACCAGATTTTGATCTATATCATCAAACTAATGCAAACACTGAAACTGTAGAAAGACAACGGAATACCAGTCGGAATACCTTATGGTCTATTATGAACGAATGACAGTGAAATTCACTGGAACTTAAACAAACGATACAACGACGACAAAGCCGCACGGAAAACGCGACAAACCTGTCGAAGATGCAGACCAGACAATTGATCTGTAAGGCGACCATGGCTGCCCAGCGCTCCGGACGACGGCAGTGGTGGCACTGCAAATTGGTCGGTCCCACCGGAACGGTCTGCTAACTTCAAACCACCCGAACCAATGTGGTAACGGTCGTATCCATCTTGATCGGATGTGAACCGCGAGTTTGGTGGCGGAGAAGGCAAGTCGCTGATTCGATTTGTATTCTATGAGGAAGTGGACAAGGTAGAAAAAGTACAAAACAGAAAGTTCATCAAAAGATCACGGATGGCTAAACACAAGAGCGTGACTCACATTAACAATCGAGTTGTCGTGCTTTGTAAATAGCAAGATATTGTGTTCTACTGTATTATATTTGAGCTCAAAGATCCGAACAAGTCCGCAGTCCAATCAAATCCATTCCCTATTATTAGGGAACATATCGAAGAGAAACATGATAAAGGGCGGAGGAGGGAAGAAAAGAAATGAGTTTAATCAAGATTGTTGAGGAAATGTCTCAGAATTCTCGATTTGTTAATCGAAACGCGGGGCGTAACATGGACCGGTGAATTATTGTTCGCAAACTGGAAGTTCAGTTGACAGATGCAACTGATAGATGGATAAATCAGAGTGCAGTGAATAAGAATTGTTACTTTAGAGTGAGGATCGCATATTAATTTCACAAGGCAGTTAAGAAGAATGAGGGAAGCAAAGCCGTCACATACCATTTGGAGGAAGATACAGTCACGAAAAAACTGAAGCCACATCATAGTTATTTTGGGGTAATGATAAGAAACCGGTCTGACAGAAGAACGGGTTCATTTTAGTAGTAGGAGATTGAATGTTTTCATGAAATAATTCACCATGTGATATGATCGCTCAACTCACCACAAAGAAACCATGGAAGCACTGTATAGCCGTCTCATCCTTGTTAGGAATCATCAGCAGTGCATATGGACCGCGTCGAACGCCTTAGCCATTACGTACTTAGGCTACCTGCAGAGAAGTCATCTATCAGTAGGGGTCGATCGCTGTGAGCAAGCGGACAGTAACCGTGCAAATCAGTGACGGATAGGTGCAACATCATGTGGTGAAGTTCAACAAACCGTTCAGAGCCTGCCCGGTAGCTTAATGGCTAAGGCGTTCAACTCAGAATCGTTCGTCCCGGGTTCGCGTCCCAGTTGGGGCGCGGTGGATATGCACTGCTGATGATTCCTAACAAGGATGAAACAGCTGTACAGTGCTTCCATGGTTTTCTTTATGGTGAGTTGAGCGATGATATCGCATGGTGAATTATTTCAAGAAGAACGGGTTGTCAAACTGCTTAAAAGCTCAACTCTAGACAGTTTTGACCAG
>LUCM01008798.1:36540-78030 GCA_008360955.1 Fasciolopsis buskii | reverse complement strand
TCAAAAGATCACGGATGGCTAAACACAAGAGCGTGACTCACATTAACAATCGAGTTGTCGTGCTTTGTAAATAGCAAGATATTGTGTTCTACTGTATTATATTTGAGCTCAAAGATCCGAACAAGTCCGCAGTCCAATCAAATCCATTCCCTATTATTAGGGAACATATCGAAGAGAAACATGATAAAGGGCGGAGGAGGGAAGAAAAGAAATGAGTTTAATCAAGATTGTTGAGGAAATGTCTCAGAATTCTCGATTTGTTAATCGAAACGCGGGGCGTAACATGGACCGGTGAATTATTGTTCGCAAACTGGAAGTTCAGTTGACAGATGCAACTGATAGATGGATAAATCAGAGTGCAGTGAATAAGAATTGTTACTTTAGAGTGAGGATCGCATATTAATTTCACAAGGCAGTTAAGAAGAATGAGGGAAGCAAAGCCGTCACATACCATTTGGAGGAAGATACAGTCACGAAAAAACTGAAGCCACATCATAGTTATTTTGGGGTAATGATAAGAAACCGGTCTGACAGAAGAACGGGTTCATTTTAGTAGTAGGAGATTGAATGTTTTCATGAAATAATTCACCATGTGATATGATCGCTCAACTCACCACAAAGAAACCATGGAAGCACTGTATAGCCGTCTCATCCTTGTTAGGAATCATCAGCAGTGCATATGGACCGCGTCGAACGCCTTAGCCATTACGTACTTAGGCTACCTGCAGAGAAGTCATCTATCAGTAGGGGTCGATCGCTGTGAGCAAGCGGACAGTAACCGTGCAAATCAGTGACGGATAGGTGCAACATCATGTGGTGAAGTTCAACAAACCGTTCAGAGCCTGCCCGGTAGCTTAATGGCTAAGGCGTTCGACTCAGAATCGTTCGTCCCGGGTTCGCGTCCCAGTTGGGGCGCGGTGGATATGCACTGCTGATGATTCCTAACAAGGATGAAACAGCTGTACAGTGCTTCCATGGTTTTCTTTATGGTGAGTTGAGCGATGATATCGCATGGTGAATTATTTCAAGAAGAACGGGTTGTCAAACTGCTTAAAAGCTCAACTCTAGACAGTTTTGACCAGCCCAACCAGTAAATGAAGGTACAAATGTACCTACTCGGTCTCGGAAATCCATAATAGCAAGAACACGATGAAGGGCAAGGTTCGAAAGACGTCGGCAATTTTTTTCAGAGGCAGACATCTGCACCACTACACTTATATATCATGCATATTAACTCCCGAGGTGCACCGACTCGTAAATCATTCGTCACACCAATAAAACATAAACTAATTCGGTCAACATGAATGTCAAAAGATTCACGTCGATTCTATTTGGAGCCAAGGAAACAAAATGAAACTAATTAGGACGGTAGTGTCAATGCGTGACAGGCAAATCTCGAGGACATAACCTTTTGACTTTCGTCGATAAAATGATGCATAGGACAAATCGCCACTTCTGAGACCCAACGACAACAAGGGGACTGTAATAATCATATTCATCAACGTATTAGAAGCATTCGGGAAAAACTATAACAATCGACGGTATAAATGACTCCTTTTGCACTTTGGCTCGAACGAATATGATTGAAGCTGCCAAACAGACAGACCATGAGACGGAAAATGAAAATGGAATCTCCCGTCATCCCAGTTGGATGGATTTTTCATTCAGAGTTAAACAAACATCGTATAAAAGAGTCGAAAACAACTAAGCCAGTTAATTTCTCGAGAAGATATAATGAATTCAGCCTTAGATGAAGTGCATACGCTTACTTTAGAGGCGCAAGTGATTGCGAAAATGTCTCCAATACATTTTGTTCACAATACAAAGCGCCACGGAATGTGGATAACCTAATACTTAAATGAGTGAACTTCTTCCACCGCAAACGCTAGCCACCGAAGGCAGCAGCAACTAAAAAACTAGCAAATAGCTTACATAGCCTATGGCAGGGGAGAAATCGATGAATATCCTAAATTCCGTAAACAACTTTTGAAGCATATGTTCACAATGATGGGGCCGTTGCATACGTGGTGCTTACCTACGCAGTCTTCAGTACTAAGTAAATTTTCTTTCGTTTTCCTGTTCACCGTCTCTGATTATTCAACTGAATATCTTGTTCAGAAGTTAAGACATCGATTAGAACCGTGATTCTCACTAGATGATCTTGGTTTGAACCAAAAGCTAATCAGCTTGGCAGTGAATCTTGAAAATGAACAGGATAAGGACAGATGAAATAGAAACTCATTTTCACGAGTAGAACATTATAGTCCAAGGTCAAAGATCAAAACTCGGTTGGTTGCTCTAAATGACTGGAAAAGTGGTTGTCACAGTGGACGTTAATCTTGTATTATGTGCACTCGACAACTATAACGCGATAACCCGGACAATTTGCCCAGTAGGCCGAAGTTTGCCGAATCTATCTCGACTGATACCACCGGATTTTGAACGCGAGTGCTTCGCTAATGATATTTTTGTTTTGATAACCCTGTGACGTGGAGATCTCTTCAGTTCTGCATGTGAAGACATTTCCTCCTCAGTGGGAAAATAAAACAGAATAAAGAAACAAGAGGGGGGAAGAAGCATAAATAGAGAGCCATCTAAAATTGTGGTTTAGATACTGGGAGTCAAAATAAGTCAGATTGAATGAAATCAGGATGAAATAAAAACGCGCCATTCGAAAAAATCCATCTACATCGTCTAATGACTCAGCATCGATGTCTAAAACCAGAATTCACGCACATTCAAATGTCTTGATTTAAATCACAGGAGTTAAACCGTTCTGTATATGGATCCATTTTCCTACCTCATTTCAGCGAACCATGGAAGAATAGGAGGACTAGCGGGTCGGCGCCCAACAGTCACAGGGATCACAGAAACCTTAGTTCAAATGTAGACACACAAAAGGATCGATATGATTGTAAGAACCAAAAAAACAACAAGAACAACCTATCTGTTCCTAACGCACATCCAAAAGAGAGGTGGACAGACGCATAAACCTTGGCCAGCATGATGCATCTAGAAGTAATTTCGGAAAGTATAAACAGCCTGTCCAAATCGGTGTGTACTTCGACGGCACAGAGAGCGGATGACAAACAAAATGAACTGTTGCAAAACGAATCGCAACTATCCGACGTTCCCTCTTCCGCTTGTCCGAAATGAGACGATAAACCTAACAGAAAATCTGGCACCAACTCAGAGACAGAAACGAACAAGGCGGTTTACTCAGCAAATCGATGTGAAGAGATGGCCGAACTGCATTTGGAACGTTTTTCGTCTACGTGCACAAGAATGATTTTCACACTCCCGGTGTCATGAAGATGGTAGATAAACCTGTCGCATTTGGTCTACGGCAAACCGATAACCGAAGTAGGAAAACATATCACCCCGATTATTGTTCAGGCTCCGAAATACTGAATCAGAAACATCCCCAGCAAAGCCAAATTTCTAACGGGCGAAATTATTTGAGCATTAACCAAGAAAACTTGCCACCATAAGCCTTAATTCAAAAAATTACATCAATTTCATCTCCAACGATTCCTGGAACCGAGTGCCGAACTCAAATATTTCCAACGATTTATTGTCCACTGCCAATATCCGCTTCATGTATTATGTAACAGTAACGTTTGAGGTTGAGTGGACCATTTGCATATCAGTATGAATGAGTCTGGGCATTTTTTCAATTGGGTCCAATCATCTACATCATTTCAATTTCGATTTGAGGAACGAAAAAAACAAAACTGATGGGTTATAGTAACCGAATTTGGTTAGCTTTTTGCCTCATTTGAGAAAGAAACGCTACGATTGGTTCCACATGCGTTTGCCGCATCTGGTTGATCAAGACAGCTCACCACTGATTGGCCGACTTCCATCCAACGGGCCACAATCAAAATGACGCTTTTCATTTGATTTCAGAGTTGGAGGGAGACTTATGAAATTACTTCGAACGATACATCAATGTTTACAACGTGTTCTGCACTAGATGGTATTTGTCACTGCTTCCGTCAACCAAGCAGGATGGTGTGCTGGTATTTTTTTCGCAAAGCGCTAACTGGCACCATCAACTTAGGCGGCTCATGAGGGACCAACCCACCGAGGTGGTTAAAAATAACAACCGATCAAACGATCAATAAAGGATGTTCAAATGAGAAGAATAAAACGCCTTTATATATGTAGCGCTGAACAGCCCTCAAAGTTGAACTGGCTAACCATCGTCTGCTTCATTAACGATACCGTATTATCCATTCAAAGCAAAATATAAAGATTCATCCGCTGTCTTCATTATTTTCCTTTTTTCTCCGATTTGTGTACATTTCCCCCAGTATGAATATATACATATTTACCGACGTTTAATCACACAAACTTGCCTCTTCTCTCGGGACGTTTTGTTTGATCCACCCCTTGTGTCGTGTGCTTGAACCTGAACGCCTACCGGGCCGGTTCTTTTTTTTCTTTTTGGTCAACCATAGATGATGTATGCACCGATATTTTATATTAGAAGCGTACGCATTAGGATTACCGCTTTTGTTTTTGGAATCGTCTTTGCTTTTGACTGATTCCACGACTCGAAACCAGAGATATAATCACCCACATAACGACACCAACGTAACACCAGAAAGACTTGGAGTGTTTCATGTGGATGAACATATTTACCACCTCTCCCAATCCCGACCGTGACACGTGAGGCTGACTATTTCAATCATTTTTGACCCATATTATTGCAGCAGCCTTAGAATCTACAACCAGGAAGAAATAATTGTCTCAACTGATCTTCCATTTTCCCAGTAGACGCAGCAGTGAAAAGCCTTCTTAAATGAGAAATAATCACCTAGTTCTTTCCTCTTTTATCTTTCTTCCTTTATCACTCTGTCTGTATGGCGAAAGTGACCGCAAAAACAAAAATGCTTAAGCACAAACACGCACGTGTAACGAAGTGCACGGCGAGGATGAGAACATGTGATGGTTGGACCACAGTGCTCAGCGCTCGATTTTCGTTTAAAGATCACATTCGAGTGACTGTGCAATCAAATTAGGCGGTTTCAGGGTCAAATCCGCAAAACTGATTCAGTGTGAAAATGTCTAGACATTGTTTGCGCATCGGCATCATTTGACGAAACAAGTGGGGAGATCCCGACTTGACGAAAAGGAATCGATAGATGACGGTCGATAGTTGGCTGAACGTTTACGGCACGAACAGTGAGCCCGCATAAATATTAAATCAATTGTGGGTCATTCCGATAGATGGACATCTTAAATGCCAGTTATGAACTATTGCGGATACAATAAAGCTATTGGTTAAATTAAGACGCAGATAAACTCCTAGAAAGGTAAGAGGAAGGCTTTCAGTACCAATTAGGCATCAAGTTCATCAAAAGGAAGAGCAGTGACTGAATTAGAGTTAAACGGTCAAAGACTGAAGTCAAACTCAACACCAAACGTGGAAAAGACTGCAAAGGCAAGGGGATCGCCGAATGTGCATCCAGGCATTCTGTCACAGGCATTAATCATGAACAAACATAATTTGTATTCTGAATTAGTTTACACAAACTGGTTGGTAAAAACTGAGATGCACTGAATTTTCTGAATGGGGATGTTTAAACTCTGTTACAAAGAGATTGCATCTTGACTTTGTGTGAAGACTTGCGTGTCCCATGACCCAACGAGCTATCCAAGATGGTTTATCTCAAACCGAAGATCAAATTACGCCTGGAAGGTCAATTGGTAGAGGCCTGACGAAGTAGTCTCCTGGTCCTCCAAGTTGGGGGTTGATCTGAGTTAGCAGCTCAGTCGGAAAAACGAGTGGAAGACTAATTGATCCAAGCTGATTGGCGCCCACTCAGCTATGCCCCACTGCCTCGAAGAAAGGTTCTTGTCAGAACCAAAGGCTTTGATTGAGAACCTTAATCGTTCTTCTGCTTAGCGGCTGGACTCCCTAGCAGTACCCGTCCATCAATCCCCATGAGGTACATGCTTACAAATAATTCCATACCGCATCGGTCGTCGCGCAGGATAATCAGGACCGCGCTGCCCATTGCATCGAGCGCAAGTGGGGTGGGTATTGATAAGTATGCTACTGCTCAGAGTTCCCTCTCTTTTATTCAACCTGTCTCTTCTGTCTCCAACCCAATCTCTTTGTCCGCTCGGCCCCAACTGATAACATGCCCAACACTCATAACGGTTCATTGTCAAATAGGAAAGGAAATGGTTTTCAGCCTGCTAGCTCACGTTTTTATTCAAGCCCCGTCAGCCTCTGAATCTCGGTTACTCCAACGCTGTTGGTTGGAGACACTAAGAAATATGGCTCAGAATTTATTAGGGCGGATGCTGTACGGTCTGTCTGTAAAACCCACCCCTTCTAAAAATAATCCGAAAGCAATCAAAAAATCATAAAACGTGTGCCGTGAAAACACAAAAGAAACGGGTAGATTGTTACGATCAATTATTATTAATTTCCCCCATCCGTTTGTCCTCCTTCTGTAGTCCCATTTATATGTTGTTGCGCTGGCACCATACTTGTATTCAAAGCCGGTGTATTATATATACACACACAAATGTATGTATAAACATACATATATATATATATATGTAAATTGAATGTTTGGATACCATCACTATACGTCCCCGAAGCATTCCAGTGCCAACCATTACCTGACGANGGATACAATAAAGCTATTGGTTAAATTAAGACGCAGATAAACTCCTAGAAAGGTAAGAGGAAGGCTTTCAGTACCAATTAGGCATCAAGTTCATCAAAAGGAAGAGCAGTGACTGAATTAGAGTTAAACGGTCAAAGACTGAAGTCAAACTCAACACCAAACGTGGAAAAGACTGCAAAGGCAAGGGGATCGCCGAATGTGCATCCAGGCATTCTGTCACAGGCATTAATCATGAACAAACATAATTTGTATTCTGAATTAGTTTACACAAACTGGTTGGTAAAAACTGAGATGCACTGAATTTTCTGAATGGGGATGTTTAAACTCTGTTACAAAGAGATTGCATCTTGACTTTGTGTGAAGACTTGCGTGTCCCATGACCCAACGAGCTATCCAAGATGGTTTATCTCAAACCGAAGATCAAATTACGCCTGGAAGGTCAATTGGTAGAGGCCTGACGAAGTAGTCTCCTGGTCCTCCAAGTTGGGGGTTGATCTGAGTTAGCAGCTCAGTCGGAAAAACGAGTGGAAGACTAATTGATCCAAGCTGATTGGCGCCCACTCAGCTATGCCCCACTGCCTCGAAGAAAGGTTCTTGTCAGAACCAAAGGCTTTGATTGAGAACCTTAATCGTTCTTCTGCTTAGCGGCTGGACTCCCTAGCAGTACCCGTCCATTATTCCCCATGAGTTACACGCCTACAAATACTGCATCGGTCGTCGCGCAGAAAAATCAGGACCGCGCTGCCCATTCCATCGAGCGCAAGTGGGGTGGGTATTGATAAGTATGCTACTGCTCAGAGTTCCCTCTCTTTTATTCAACCTGTCTCTTCTGTCTCCAACCCAATCTCTTTGTCCGCTCGGCCCCAACTGATAACATGCCCAACACTCATAACGGTTCATTGTCAAATAGGAAAGGAAATGGTTTTCAGCCTGCTAGCTCACGTTTTTATTCAAGCCCCGTCAGCCTCTGAATCTCGGTTACTCCAACGCTGTTGGTTGGAGACACTAAGAAATATGGCTCAGAATTTATTAGGGCGGATGCTGTACGGTCTGTCTGTAAAACCCACCCCTTCTAAAAATAATCCGAAAGCAATCAAAAAATCATAAAACGTGTGCCGTGAAAACACAAAAGAAACGGGTAGATTGTTACGATCAATTATTATTAATTTCCCCCATCCGTTTGTCCTCCTTCTGTAGTCCCATTTATATGTTGTTGCGCTGGCACCATACTTGTATTCAAAGCCGGTGTATTATATATACACACACAAATGTATGTATAAACATACATATATATATATATATGTAAATTGAATGTTTGGATACCATCACTATACGTCCCCGAAGCATTCCAGTGCCAACCATTACCTGACGAAGTTTAACTGATCGTGACACATAATACCCGCATGGTAGATCACCTTGTCGAAAGGAGATAATATCTATGCACCAGCTGCCACCACGCAAACAGGAAAATTCATTAACACAATCCACATCCATATTCAGTAGTTTAGAATCTGTTTATTCGTCGTTAGATATCATACATACCCAGTCTGTAGCCAGCGGAATTATTCCTATTCACTGTTCATCTTTTGTTAGGTACTATCACCGAAACAAAAACCCCCAAGTAGACTCTCAACAACGGATTAGTCCTTACAATTCAAGAAATTGGGGGGCCTAATGTAATCGAATTCCCAGGATGAATATGGTGTTGTCTCCCCTCATCATCGCATACATATCTAACGTCCGCGACGTAGCGGGAAATCTGGTGATTTTAAAATGTGACAACCAAGGTCAATAAGAACAGATTCAATCTGCAGTGAAGTTACATATCTTTAAAGAACTCCGACGAGCAGCAATATAGACGAGCAGTGGGATAAGATTAAGCAGGCTATGCATTTGGCAGCGAATTTCGCCTGCGGTCCTAGATCTAGCGTTCATCAAAAACTGGATCTCGCAAGGGTCGCTGGGTCTAATGGAGCAAATACGCCAGCTGCCTAAATGCAAGGGAGTGAATAAGATGCGTCGGCAGTTGCAGCGTCAGTTGAACATAAGCCTTAGGAATGACGGTGAAAACTGGTGGATTAAAGTAGCTGAAGAGATGGAGGAAGCGACCACTTCAGGTAACAGTCAAAGACTGTTTAAGCTTATACGCGACAGCGGTGGGCGGCGAACTTCGGTTAGTGAAGTCGTGTGCCATAGGACTGGAAGGTAAACGGAGTGGCTGCAGCAATCATCGTGGGATTAGTTTAATTCCGATAATTACTAAGGTGTTAGCTTCGATAATGCTGCGCCGTTTGACACTAGTTTGCGAGAGCCACATCCGCAAATGGGAGGCCGCATATCGTCCAAGGTCCAGATTGCCTCGACTAGATATTCACCCTTCGGCTGTTACTACGGGTGCAGGAGACGAAATAGCAAATGGAGAGAAGCTGCGTGATCTAGTTTGCACAGCTAATGTCAGTATATTGAAGCAACGTGTGTCTCGACTAGACAACTGGGCGAACAAATGAAGATCTCTAGGCTGTTTTCCATTTGAAGTGTAGTAGGATGGACAAAGCATCTTGATAGATGTCCATTCGGGTGTAGTCCAGAGTGCAAGGAGCAAGAGATTGCTCGACTTCGAAAGCGTAAAACTTGATAAAACTTTGATTCAGACGTTTCGAATGGTTTGGTATTCCATTGATAGCACCTCAAGATCAAACCCATAGCATGCGAAGTAAAGGAAAACCCCATCTCGACTTAGGAGAAGTTACCAATTCGAACAAGCCTGTTCGCAATATCGCATGTTCTCCAGTCGTCTGCTAGTACTTCCCACCAGTTTCTCACTAGTGTATGGTAATTCTCTACTTTGCATCAGTTCTCATCATAATTCCATTTGCTCACCAATATAGAGTATTCTATCAAAAATGTATTGAACTTCAAATCAGATTAACCAAAAGTGTCTTCAAAAAATTAATTTACTCCTCATAGTGTACCAGAGCCGATAGTCGTCATTAAACCACATAATTTCTCAACATAAATCAGGTATATCGAAACTGTGCTGACCTGGTTAGGACTGATAAAAATTCCGACACAACGAGAGTTCGCTTCGTCCACGATCAAACAAAGTACTCTGTACACCCACTGATATTCCATTTTGTTGACTTCTACCGACAGCCACAAATATCAGGAAGTGTGACGAAATTCTGCCCCCATTTGACCCCCTCCGAAAAGGTTGAAGTAAAGTCGAGTATTTAACTGTTAAACTGAGGAATAGCGACCAGGCCCGACGAACTTCAGTTCTTTTCAAACTGGCTAGAGATGTTGTGATAAAATTGTCTATTTCTTGCTTTCGCAACAATTCGAATGACGAACGTACTTCGTTATCATGGGGCGATTCACTAGTCGCACAAACTTCAAGAAAAGAATAAGCAGTGATTGGAGCAGTCATCTTGAGATCAATCTTATTCTGCTAGTAACTAATGTTCTAGCCTCGATAACGATGCTTTGTCTGATACCAGTTCACAAGACAAAAAACCAGCCACATTCCGACCAGGTCGAGGTTTCATCGACCAAGTTCCCACTGACACTCAAACATGTTACGTAATGCGTGTAAAAAGAACTACACGTATGACAGTGTTTCGATTGTCCAGTTTTTTCGTTTAATCAACTTATACGGCCTCTAAATAGTTTGGATTTGAAGTAAGGTGTAGCACATGAGCTTGTGACGAAAGTCAATGTCAAACTCGGACGAAAAATTATGGCACGGGAATGAGAAACAGAGCGCCAAGGATGAGAGTTATTAGACAAAAGAAAAACCGTGTGACAAACATGAGGAGCAGCGAGGAATCTACTGAACAATTGAATTGTGTAAACGTTCGAAGTTTCAACGTTTCAAGTAGTAAATGCACAAAAAACAGTCAGCCCAAAATCCGTGGCACCCATCGAATACTTAGGTATGGCCAAATAAGTAAAATGAAAAGAAAAGATAGTTAAAACAGTTTAAATGTTGCAATGTGCTGTTACCGAAAGCTCAACAAACTGGGAATCACAAGTATCACTAATTTTTTTCGTAGGATTTTTGAGCATCCCATTGTCTAACGAATTCTGTGATGAAAATGGAATAAAGAAAAAATCGGTCCCAAATTTCACCGATTTTTGGATTGATCATATGCACTTATTATTCCAAATCAGGACAGAACGCTTAATATTTTTGCCGTAATACCTCAAAATAAGAATGGTACATCAACATGATAGATCACGATAACTGATGACGTCGGATGGTGCATCCAACCACTGAGGAACGACGAACCACAACCGAGGACGGATCCAATCATCGGTACTAACTACTAAATGGTGACTTCCAAGTGCGATGAAACGTTTCTCGAATCATGTCAACTCGCTCCGCGAAAAATCCATATCGCATTCACATGGGTCCTTTTTCCAAGATGACACGACTCGAAGGACAGAATACGGGAAGATAAGGTACGGACAGGGGAACCAATAACGAACCCAGGTTCGCTATCGATTTCAACTGATATGCGGGCCAAGCGAACCAGAAACGAGAATCGTAATATATTCTGCGTGATGGCAATGATCGACCACAGTTAAACATGTCCAGCCAAGATTAACAGCTGAGAAGCCAAAAGACGAGAACACTCCAAAATGCGGTCGAAATTAAGACGTTGAAAAACAGCTGCATTCTAATGGCAATTGACTCTCATCTGAGAGGCATTGTCTTCACAACTTTCCCTTTTGTATGCAGGGATACTGCAAACTGCTTGGAAACGCATAAAGAATTCGGCAAAAGCGACAATGATGCTGCCGATAGCGATAATGACCACGACGAAAGTCAGGAGAGTATTACGTATATTCATTAGAGACGAGTCTGTGCAGCGAAAGGTATATGGAATGCAAATTACTGGTTATTTTTGTCAACACGTTTCAAACAAAATTCCTGAGTAGTTCTCCGGGTCAGCAAACAGCCACTCCGATCACGTGTCCGATAGAAAACCGGGCACAATGAATCAATAATTAAAGACAGAAAACAGATGTGGGGAAGTAGAACTTCCGTTTGGACCGCATTGTGAGCCCAGTATGGTTAACGTGGTCCCATCAACCACGGATCAGAAATGGCCAACCACAAAAGTCAAAGAACAAACACGTAAACACGCATACACAAGACGGAAACACGCGGCGGTAGTAATAAGCTTTTTGTTGCTCTTAAGAGTGGATTTTACACATCATAGCGAAACAAATCAGTACCCTAAGGATGTGGACAATGGGTTATATCAACAAATATTGTGAACGGATTCAGTTCGTTGAAATAAGCACAAAATTAGGGACGAACAGTCGCTGTTGGAATGGGGTTTTTGCAGTCATCCGGTCAGAGACTCAGTTGGATCTTTTAATTCTTTTAACTAACTAGAACGGTTATGCAGAAATCCTGAAAATCGCGATCCATGCTCAGTTCGAGAATACATGTCGACGGAATTAGACATCTGGTCACTACTCGGAGAGTATACAGAAATGGTTATCCAAACATTTTCACGGTTCTAACAACACAGTTTCTTCATGAATGCCATTATTACAAACCTATAAACAATGAAGTTTGGCGAATGGCTGAGAATACCGCACTCTAAGAAAATAGCACAACTGGTCGATAAAGGAGAGAAATCATTTGAGGCTATCCTTATCGATACCTTAAAGACCCCAAAATACGACAGACGGATTAGAGCGGCGGTGGCAGCTGAAAACAACCGTTCCAAGTGACTTTTCTAAGTCCTTTTATCTCTCCCCTGTCCCATGGTTTCTTGAACGGACTTATTAGCCAACGAGATGACTCCTCGTAGTCCGCAGAAAACTGTTATTTTTTATCCATTGCAATTATGGAGTTTACATACGGCCTACACAAATGACGTGCTACAAATACCACAAAATAGCCAACAGAAGGAACTTGTTCAATCACTGCTCATCTTCCTTATTTACTTGTGGTATCCTATGTGCTAGGTTTGTTTTAATAGCACAAACAGAAAGACATCCTTGTAGAACATGTCGTAACTCTACATTTAACAGAACGGGGAAGTCGCAGTGACCTAATAAGAGGACCGGAAACCACAACTCTAAAATTTGGCTCCCAGAAGTGCGATTTCCCTGTGCTGTCTCTTCTTTTCGCTACTTTATATATATATATATATATATATATATATATATATATATATATAATCAAAGTGAAAAAATTAGGCGGGGCTACCGCTGCTGTGGGAAACGGTTTATCACCACGTGCAGTCATTTCATTCGTCACAGAAACATTTTAGAAAGTCACAGCACACAGAATTATAATAAATCCTGACATTTTGACCGAGTTCACAAGAGTAGTTCTGCAAACGTTCACTGCTAGATAACTATTGGCAAATCCATTCAAGGGATAGAACAAAAATCCAGTTCTCAGAGATCGAAAGTGCACCATCGACCGGCACTGTACGGAAAACCGTTCACAAGGACAAACGATTGGTCGCATTTAAACCATACCAATCAGGAAACAGAATTTAATTGTCGCGAGCCAAACGGAAACGGCAAAGTGATTCTGTGCTTTAATTACACGATTGTAAATTGTCTGATCTGGCACCAGTCCCAGTGAACGTTATGCAACCACAGATTGGGGTCGCGATACGTCCCGGTCTGAATGCATTCGACAAACTGACCGAGCTGTGTGCGCACGTGGCCATTTATGGTGTCCCTAAAAAGGTCAGACATGCGACTGGTTGGTCGGTCAGTCGACCACTTGATGACGTTCAATGCACACAGGTACGTGGGGACAGAAAGAGGGGGAGTGAGAACGATGAACGGATGGCGCGGATGCGTGGGTCAAAAAATGCCGATCATCCGATTTGGCCACCGAAATGCACTAGTTATGACCCATTCAACTCCTTGATTCTGGAGCAACGGAGCTTGAAAGCAAGTGCACAGATGTGCAACAACAGATCACACTCGTCTGCGCTTATTGAACGTACCCAGACAGTACCAAAGACAAGGCAGCAAACGTCTTTATCCTCCTTTCACAAAAATATACACAGAAAGACAGGGCATAAAAACATTTTGCAACAGACCAGTGACAAACATTGTATCCGATTCAGTTCGACTTTCTGTGCGTATTGAGTTAGCTCATAGAGAAGATCCAATCATGTGCACGGGTTTACGTTGGATACCGCTTGTGTTTGTAAACGCAGAACATTCTTTTTTCACTTTTCCGAATATCATAGGAACTTATGCCAAGTTAAGAGCTTTGATCAAAACATCCACAGCATTAGCCGAAACGGAATACTATTACACGAGATTGTCCGGTTTGGATTAGAAATCTATACGGTTGCTTTCTTATATAGTGTTCAAGACTACGTTACGAGGCGAGGATAAACAGAAACGCTGTGGCCCACAAGACTCTCGCTCGAATTCATCATTGAGGCATTGAAGGTGAAAACCACGTAAGGCCCCTCAGTGGATGAGGGAGCATAACAAGCGGCGTGACGACGAATCGCAAACCAAGAAAAAAGGACGATAGTTGTGAAGTTCGGATAAACCAACTTAGAGCTGGGAGTCAGGAAAAGCGCTGCTAAAGTACTAATGACAACTCTTTTGAGGCGGAATCAATGTAGTCATAGGCTTTTACATTTCCATTATGCAAATGCGAAGTTTGCGAGTCCGACAAAATCGATGAAGCGAGCAAAGGCGCGAAAAACGGTAGGCTAAGTTGAGAAAGACTTCTTAGACTTCCGGGTTAGTACCCATGAGAGGCCCTGATCCCGTTGCTGAAGGTATAGCTAAGTGCTTGTTATGTTCTTTTACGCACTTTTTATACTGAATATCGTACATATTTACGTGTTTGCATTTTAGCTATGCATGGACATTTTAGATATAGATGAACAACGCTACATTTGCAAAGCACGCATCATGAACAGTGAGGCAATAAACAAGGATAACATCATGACCGATGCCTTTGGAAATTCATCCTGTCGACTGCGATTCCATGTTTATTAATGCTTAATACCATCATGAACAATTCCTTTCGTTAATTTGATTTTGGGACTAGAATCTAGTCAAGTTCGTAAGAGGTCGCTAAAGAACATAGTCCTGAAAGTCATAAGTGAAAAAGAGAAATGAAACGAACAAAAGCAATCTATAGTTTACACTATCGAATCGATATCATCCTATTCTACATCAGTCAAAACAGCAAGTCCCTTCATAACACTGACTTTGTCTCAATGGAGGACCACGTCTTTTCAACAAGCAACCCTTGTTACTTTTGTGGTCCTCCCCGGCACCTTCGAGCAAACGGCGCCACTAAAGATACTGAGTGTAAATCCCGTGATAACAAGGACGAGTTGATTCAGTCAAACTGGTTCAACAGATTATGCGCAGACTTTATTCGGTAGTTACGTAAGTATGAGGAGAGGAATCGCATAAAAAGTTCAACAGCCATGACAACCTAGAGTTACTGCATTTCAAATGCCATCGAAAAGACTTTCGAGTCCAGTCTCACGGTTTTAGCTATTTTTGACGAGACTAACAAAGAAGCCGAGATTTGTATTTTCGTCCATCTATAACCATTAAAAAGGAATAACAGTGGGCAAATATACACGCAATGAGTGAATCGGCCTTGGACTGACTGTGCAACAAATCACCATACTCCATTGCATTAAATGCACTTTTATTCACTATATTACTCAATTTCGACAAAGCTGTACAGAACTGCAAGGTGAACCCGAAATTGCACTAAATGGCAGGTCAAGTGCAGGCCATCCTCCAACAATGTACGTGGGGCTCATAACCAATAGGAATGTTCCATGTATGCAGGGAGAATCTAAAGCACCTGAACGAACGTTAAGCTGTGTGGGCTGGCTGGAAATAATGAAGGTACGCCGTGCAGTGGTATGAAAGGTTAGATCGCAAGTTCGTGAATGCAGCCAAAAGGACAGAACACAGTCAGGACAAAAACATTCCACCAGCAAACCCGAGACACTTTAATGACTATCCAGTCACTCCTGACTACTTGTTTTCACCACAATTATGGAACCAATGGCCATTTTTCTATCTATAAACCATCACACAACCGAATCTTATGGAAGGATACTGGTGCTCAAATCCCCTATTTTCAGTTGATTTCTAACAAATACTCACTGTATGGACCTTATTCGATAAGCTTCAGTGAGCTCAAATGCATACGCAAATAGTGGGGAGCTTAAATCCCTTCACAGAACAACTCAATGTAATGTGGATGTATACAAGGAATCGTTGCCACGCATGACAAATAATCAGTATTGAAAAGTGGGATTCGAACACGAGGCGCATAAGTGAAAAATGCCCATAGACATTTTTGTCACTAGGCCATCCAGATCCGCCTTCCACGATTTGCTTCGTTTTAGTATTACCGGCACGACACAGCGTCCATCTTCTAATGATTTTGAATGTCAACAAAAAAGCAGTCATTTTAATTCCATAACCCACCTTGTATTGGATAACTGATCATTTATCATCATCAAGGTGAGCCACGTGATTGTCATTTAATGCTATTGTTATTGATCGTCAGCCGGGAACTCTGACAACTTGTTCACACACAAGTGCAATGTACAAAGTGCCGCCTGTCATCAGACGCCAAAAATACGAGCAATGGATGAACATGGCAGCCCATCATGCAAGAAACCGATCAAATAGCGATAGGGCTGACTCTAAACATACGGAGCGAAGTGGTCAATTTTGTATTCTTCAATGAACTAAAGAGCAATCTAACAGAAAAAAACAGAAAGAAACTGTTGGATTATTCTATTTGGTGTGATTTTATGGAAAGATTGCTGAAAAACAAAATCGCTTTCAGCTACGAAAGCGGTTATCCGGACTCGATTTTGCAAACCATGCTATGCAGCGTTAACATCAAGGGAAAATAATGCCACATGTTTAATTAACAATAATAATAATTCTATGAAAGCACAAAACTGAAAGCGATGAGAATCGGTGTTAATATCGCACGATGATTAATTTTCTGTAATAAGGAACTCTGCTAATCGCATTGATACGGTAGATAAACTACGGATCAAGTGCAAAGCCTTCGTTTTATTTAGACTAGCTGCAGAGAAGTCACCTATTGCTGGGAGTCGACTACTGTGCAGTAGCATCCCGTGACCGCACGAATCACTACCGGATAGGTGCCACGCCACGTGACGTTCAACAAATCGTTGAGAGTCTACTCGTCTGATGTAATGACAGAAGCGCTAGATTCACTGTCGCTCATCCTGCGTTCGCGCCCCGATTCCGGCACGATGGATTTGCACTGCTGATGACTTCTAACAAAAATGAAAAAGCTGTGCAGTGCTTCCATGGTTTCTAAATAGTGAGCTGAGTGTTCATACCGCGTGATAAACAATTTCCTGTAATTAGTAAATAGTACAGACTGACTAGTCGACAGATAAGGGCAACTGAATAAAAAACAGGATGATGTGAGAACCCACACTCTCCGGAAAGAAATACCTGTACCTCAGGTGAATTAGCCTCCGAATGCCCACCCATGGTAAGAGGTCAGTGAAATAGGCGCCAAGTCGGCTACCTACCCTGAAAGCTTCTCGAAATCCTCGCAAATAACTGGCGTCTCACATAACTTCTGCTGAGGTAGTCCCACGCACTGACTTCTCGTGACGGAGGTGTTTTCATTAAAAGCGCAGGGACGAAAGCGAATGTCCGGGGCCCACCACCGGTTGACTGATCTCTTTCTCGCCATCTTTCTCTCTCTCTCTCTCTCTCTCTCTCTCTATATATATATATATATATATATATATATATATGCTTACTTTCATCACTGTCAGGAACCTGAACATCAACCAAGTAAAAAACCCCGGGGTGAACTTCCACTTGGTTATCTTCCATTCAAACGTAAACATGTCAAAAAAATGAGAAATCTCCCGAACCAAAAGTGCTGCACTTCCCCAGACGTTTAGGATTTAGACCAGTCTAATCTTGGGTGCACTGACCATTCCCAAACAGAACGTTCACACGGAAAATGATCAATGTGCAGGGTTCGGGTCCGACAAACCAATGTGACTTGGTATCATGTGAGGCCGCGGTGACATCAATCATAAGACCTCAACACTAGCAGAAAAATTCAATTAGAGGTGTGGAGACATCAAAATGGATTTGCTGAAGCCAATGTTGAACTAGACTTTACGGGATCAAGAATTCCAGAATCGATACATTTTATGACATAAAATGCTGGCCACATGAGATAGCTGGACGGCACAGCAGATCTACGTTCACCGCAGCACAGTATTTTAAGTGAAGAATATGAAAACATGAAAAGACTGGCAGGAAGCAAGAAGCCAAATGCAAAATAAGGTGCATAATTTTAAAAAAATAGGAGGAGGAAAAGCCTTCGTTTTGGTCTAAATCATATGCAGCGGGGTTATACGGACGAAATGTTGTACACGTCTGGATGCACATACATCCGATATCTAGTGTTATTAATCCCATGATTCAGGATACAAAAGCAGCGTTGTTATCACAGTTCACGTTTATTGGAGTTCAGACAAGGATGTGATGGAAAAAAGCAGCACATTTTTTCCATGATTTGGAATGATGCAAACAAAAACGAATACACTCTCGCCACCGAATTCTGTTGGTTTTCAGCTGAATTTACATTTTTAACAATGAGCTTTTTATCACTGGGTTGCCCCAGCCGAAAGCCTTCGCATATCTCCTGCTATCAACGGCCATGTTTCGGAGCCACATAGCAATACCGACATTACTACTGCTGTGTATACTCGACCCTTAATCGCTAGCCGAATGTCATGCTGACGCCACAGATGCCTCAAATTAGCAAATAGCAATGCGTGATATACGACCGCAAGGTGAGATAAAAACACTCAAGTAGGTAAATCTGTCCACCTCACTCAGTTGCTTCCCTGCAAGACCAAGGTTCGGCTTCCAGTTAATCCAGTCCCGCAACACCATTTTATAATTCGAAGGTGCAAAACGCATACCAAACATATATACACTATCGTTCAGACGATGGAGAACTTGCAAATTACTTGACTCCTCAGTCAGTAGCACAATATCGTCCGCATATTCCAAGTCAGGCAGATTCCTGTTTGATCAAATAGCAATGCCACTATTCTCACATGGGGATAGGGCTACCTCCATAAACATCTCCATGACAAAGTTAAAAGAGAACGGTGAAAGAGGGCACTAGTGTTGAACACCACTTCTCGTGGTGAACTCAGGTGAAACAACGCCATAAGCGCGAACTCGGCTTCGGCTGTTCGCAGACAGAGATTGGATGAGTGACAAATTTCTTTAGTACGCCTTTCAATGACAGGCAGCGCCAAAGAACTCCACGAACAAGTAAGTCGAACATCGCTTCCAAATAAAGGAAGACAGAAATCAGGGGTCTACGGAATATGTGCCTGTGTTCGAATATTTGTCGCAAAGTGAAAATTTGGACAATACAATGATGACCGGGACGAAAAGCTGCCTGATTCTCACGTCCATGTGGGGACGCACGAAGCCACAGAAAGCATGGTTTCATCCAAACAGACTTCCGTCTCACCTGAACTGATTCAGCATACTGTGATGCAGCATAGGGTCGGGGGAGTTGACCAAGCGAAGGTGCGTGCGATTCGTAATCGAACATCTCTCGTAGTGAACCCTGAGGCTCACCGGACCAGTATGTCGAATTATGGTGATTATGATCTGCTGGGCGAGTAACACGATCTGGTCCGATTGTAGCACTGCCGCCACCGCTTTGGCGCCAAGCCTGTATAGCATCTGGGGACGGACCAGCATCTGCTCCGGAAGCTGTAAGCCTAGGTGTCGGTCGCCAGCCCGGTGGAGCCTCGTAGTGAACCAAATACTGACACATGTGGGTGTATGTATCACCCTCAGATGGTTCGTTTGCGTAGATTTCCAAACCATATTCACCTATTCAAGGGATGTTGGGGAAAAGAACACCAAGGGAGAAAATCGAACGAAATCAATAGGAAAAACCGCCCTTTCTGTGAAACAAAACAAATAAGTAGCCTGCTGTCGAACGGAATAAAAACAGAAATTAGATTTGGACAATTATCGTGATTTAATTCGATCAGATGAATGTAACCAAATTTAGCACCGGGCGATTTCCTTCATTCGCTGGCTGGAAGTAGGATAAACTGAGATAGTTATGAGTACAAAGTAGAAGTCAGAAGAGGAAAGGTACGATAATCAAGAGTGTAAAATACACGGAGAAATATTGAGCAATCGATTAATTAATCTTAGATTGCCAACGGGGCGGCTGGCCAAGAACAAGCAGCACACGATCCAAGGCTAAACTGACATCTCATCCGTACACATGTGCACAGAATTATCCACCGGGATTCTACCTTAAGGTATGATTTGTTTCAGTTGTAAAGCATTTTATTCGCCTTGGAATCCAGAGTGAAATAAATGTTCCAATTACTAGTGTATAAGAACTTAGAAACATTGAAGCTGAACTACTTTTTGGGAGACATTAGCACTGTATAACCAGCCACAAAGACTCTTACGGAAGATTATGAGGATGGGCCCTAATGATATTTGGCATGAACGTCTGAATTTACAATGTTTGAAGTTCAACTCCTCATTCTATCTCATGTACAGAGCGAATTCAGGTGCGCACGTAGTGTTCAGGTTTTGGACCGCATTCAAGTTAATTCGCTTTCTTGCTTATGACACGGGATGAAAAATGTTAAACCAGATTCCGGTCTTACATGGTCAAGTTGAACAATTAAGCCGCAGTTACCGAATAACAGCAAATAGCATATGCTTGACCGATTCCCTTTCGGACTACACTATCTTACATGCATAGATCTCAGGTCATCCGATCAACGTTACATTCGAGAAACTTGAAGCTAGCGTATCACTTTAAGTGGAGTTTATCAGTGGTTCTATCCACTTTTGCACTCACAACTTTCACCTGGAAGGCGTCTTACCACCACTGCGCCACTCAGCTGCCGTCCGAGGTGATCAGAACTGTCCAGCTGTTTGTTCCGATGTCATTCCCAACGACATCCAGTAGCATGTGAAGAACTCTGAATAAACTTGACTCGGTAGTATTGCAGACCACAGACGGGGGTTGGATGACGCACTGGCAACACACACAGGACGCCTACGGCTAAGGGATATGTAAGAAGTATCACTGCGCATGCGACTGAAATTCATGTTCGTCAGTTTATCTAGCACAATCAACGCCTAATCTACCAGGGGAAATTTGCCAAAGCACCCCACGCCCATCGTATTCTTCTTATGGACCATCATCCGCATATACCGTTCCGTCCAGTGGCAAATGGGAACTCTAATTTCACGTACACGATATCAATACGTTGATTGGCCATTATGCCATGTAGTCTAGTTCACTCCCGTCAGTTGAACCTTCATTCTACACAAATTCCTAACGGGTTTCTTGTTTTAAGATATGATCGCCAAGTTAGTGGCAAGTTATTGATATCTAACAGCTAGTACGAGACCTACCGTCACATATCTCGAGTTCGAAACAAAGAATGCACTTCGTAGGTATTTGTTTCTTATCGACCTCAATACTGTCACAAAAGTTTTCCACGGAAAAAATCGTTGAAAATGTGCTTGCGCAACACTGCATTTTCAACTGCATTTTTTCTCCTATGGTCGAAATTGTGATAGGTCAGCAATCACAGCGTCTGTGCGACACACGAAAGATGGTTGACTCCATCTCAAATTGGTGATACCGAACTTTGAATTAGGAAATCCAAGCGAATTTCTTACCATATAAAGAAACATTAGTCACGTTGTCCCATAAAAATTTCAAGTTTTACAAAGCACTACTGCCCCACTTCCAAATGCTCCCACGAGGTTAGAGGCAAGTGTCTTAGTATTCTCGTCCTGAAAGCTTCCGGAATCTTCTCAACCGACAGTGCGTCTCACATAACCTCCGCTGAGGAAGCCCTACACATTGCCTTTTCGTGGTGGTGTTCCCATTAAAGTTCGGGAATGAGGGCAGATGCCCGGTGCTATCCACAGGTTGAACGGTTGTTGATAATAAGCCTACGGGAGTTGGCCAAACCTTGATTCTAAACCGGATGGCTTATGAAGCATACGACACTGTGCTCATCAGCATCTGTCACGGAGGAATGCACTGGGTACTCAGGATCTTCAGCCCCATTTGAAGGGCGCATGGAATGAGCAATCAGTCACTGGTCCCCAGTGAGTTACGTGACCTTCAGATTTCACTACCGCCTTGTAGGTTAGACCGTCTGATCAAATGCTCGGGGAAGGGTTCCCTAAGTCAACCCTCTACCCATGAGTACCTAGCCCACAGGGGAATCATGGATCCCGATGCCGTAGAAGCCACCATATATGGTATACCACGTAAACTGTATCGCAGTCCTTGCTTTTGTCCTTAGCCGTAATCCCAACGGCACATGATTTGCACAGAAATTTGTGATATATATATATATTATATATATATATATATATATATATATATATCGTCGTTCCGTAAATCCGCAGATAGGGCAAAAACAAAAAAGTCAACCTATGTATAAAAAACCCAGGGCTCAAGCATGTCAAGTGAAGTCGTCTGAGGGAAGCATCGATTGTCATGATACCAAAGGAATCAGTCTGATAACAAAAGATATCAAATGACAACTGCAGCGATAATGAGCGTGCCTCCTGATTTTTCTTTTCAACTGGAACAGGTCTACGGTGGACTGATGAGAACAAAATTATGCATTCGGACCATTGGTGTCCGAATATGTAATAGAATAACAAAGCAGAAAACAGTGCATAAACTGAGAACTGCAGAGAGACTGACACAGAGAGGTAAAAAGAGTCATGCATGTTATCACTGTTTGTCACATGGTACACAATAACTCGTCTCAAAATCAGTGCCAATGACAACCATAACTCAGGAAACAAAAAGATGATTTCGTATGCCAAAAAACACCAGTAGACAGCGAATTCCATGGTGGACGTGAGCACGCAGCATTTGTGTCAGTATCACGTGAATGAAAACGTCATAGAACAAAAGGATCAGTATAAATTTATTGTATCTGATCCCGAATAGATTTTTCGTGCTCGTCCATACAAATTGAAACTGTCGAAATATCGATAAAGAAACGGTAGATTAAAAAACGGAACCATTCCTCAAGATATGAAGGGCAGACTAAACTCAGAAATTCTATGAACACATCTTTTATTCTTCAAATCCGGTTAGAAACATTAAAAAGTATTAGCTTTCATCGATCAATTCGCCGGCAGAATGGAACTCCATGGTTTGAGTTCTTTCAACAAAATATTAAGCACACTCAGTAACGCGCGCATTCAGAGCTTGTCACTTTCAAAACATTAGATGAAAGCTGTGTAACCAGTCAGAAATCCGTACTACCTAAGGCGGCATTATCAGTCTCGATTCGAGCAAGCATAGAGTATAGTGAAAAAAGAACCAATTTCCGATTGCTTATAAAATATTGATTTTGCATAGAAATTTAAGCAGCATAAATGTTTGTCGATCGTGCAGGTGAGGGAGCAGTCGTTTTAGTCAGAAGCCGAGTGAATGGATGCACGTGTGGGAAGTGTACAATTGGACGCGAACTGGGTCCCTCTAGACCATGAACTGTGTCCCGTTGGAGCAGTCGCGGATGGTTAAACGAAAGTTTGCAGGTGGCAACTACTACAAACAACTAGGTACTAATAAAAGAAGAACCTGGTGCTACGTAGATGGGAATTGGATACTTTGCTTACGATAAAACTGAGTCATCGCTTCGCCAATGGGTCGTTTATCGGTTGGCGGGTTATTAAACTAAGGAATGGCCGGAAGTGATAGGAATCGACCCCTACATACAACACCCACCGTTTAACCAAAACTAGAAGAAATGGTAAACAATCAAAGGTGAATATCACAAACATTCGTAACAAGCTTGAACTCTCCATTATCAAACCTAAGGTCAATGACCAAAACTGACGGTGAGAAGTTTATTGGACGCAATGTCATATCAGATTTCTTATTACGTGTACCATCTGTACCATGGAAGGGGTATGCCCTATAAACATAAAGGCTCACAGACCTGACAGAACTAAAAACCATGACTTTGAAATTCCTAATGTCATAGGCTTACGTAAGAACACAACAGGTCAGACGTGGAGACAAGACGGGTGATGCCTGCCATCAAAGTGATGGTGGAATCTGAGATGGAACCTCTGTGATCTAAACGCAAATCTCAGTGATCAGAACCTCAGAAAGATTATCAATTCACTGAGCTATCGTCTGAGGCTTCAAGGAATTAGGCATTACAAGCCCTCCGGTCAATACCATCGATTGAGTGAATTGGAAGAGTGGTACCGGATCCAGTGAAATCGAACCGACTCGTTTAAGTAGTGATTATGATAGACCAACGTTGTCCGAGTGATCTCTGATGGCAATGTCGGAAGTGGGATTGAGAGAGAGCTGCGTGACCATCGATCCATCTAGGTGATACTCAGCAGATTAGATTCAGATTATTTCTAGATGACTATAGTCATGATTCCTCGTAAGGAAAGAAGTCAGGTCAGTGAATATTCCGGCACGTCAAGAACCGTGCGCAGATTAAATCGATAATGATCAACACCATTTTTTCCTCCACTAGCGATCAGTTTAGATTAGTCCTAGAATTAGGTGTCTCAATTTTTTCGAGCAAAGATCAGTCTTGGTTTACCATTATAGGACTCTGTCATTGTGAACAGTGCCCAACAAGATGTTCGTCCGGACAATGTCCTGCCAGATATAGTATTGTGTGATGATGGGCATTTGCTCAAATATTGGGGCTTCAAATCTGTATTCTATCGTTAGATCTCGGTTTCCTCCAGCTTGTTCGCAGAATTTACTATAAATGTCAATGGTCGACCGTCTCCAATCTCCTCCTCAGCTGATAATGACCATTTTTCACGCCCATAGGTGAGCACGTGGGGCGGGCAGTGGTTCTAAAGGTGCAAATCTCAAGCCGATGGCCGATTTTACAGTGCCCAAAACACTCGACGTAACGAGTAAAATGCTTTTCTAACTCCCACTATGTACCCGTCCTTCGCTTAGTCAATAGACAGCAGATCCGATATTAGGTAGTAATACAAAGTATCGGAATTTATAACCCCAGCGCTCCAGTCGGAGACTGAAAAATCAATTGGAAAACCTGACTGCAATGTGTGATGGACATAATACTGCAGTGCGAAGAACTCAGAAAGTTGTCTGGAAAACAATTAAAAGAACCATAAGAGCGGTCGGAACAGACTACATGGTGAAGTGGAACTATTGAGCACGTTAGTATCCACATCCCACAATTGACAGCTGCAAAAGGGAGTGCGCATAATTACCACTAGCAGCATGATGCCCCAGAGCAATTGTTCTAACAATCCAAACAGCATGAAAACGAATGTCAATGAAAGAAAATAAAGACAGGCTACAAACGGAGACTAAAACGCACACCCGAAAATGGACGGGGTATGATTAGAATGGCATGAACATGCACCTCTATATTACAAAATCAAAACTGGACCGGACCCTCAAAATGTGACACAAATGCACAAGCAGCTTATTATGTTTTAGTTAGATAGAATCGGGTGATATCTGAAAACCTCAGGAATTCACCAGTCCCAGGAGCAATGTGTGAAATTGTCTGACAAGCGATATGTATGATTTATCACATGATCGGAACGTTAGTGATGGTAGAGGAAGACAACGACGTCAAATTTGGATTCAAACAAGAAGCATTTTGCATTTTTTGGTTATATGATGGGTAAACCGTGCATATACGCCAATTACAGCCGTTGCAATGGTTACTTCTGAGAAGAAATTATTATCGGAAGTGAAGCGATTAGGATAATACAACAGGTAAAACAAACGATTCTCTCATTTTCAAACCTAACATTTTTGATAAGTGTATTTATATTTTCACTAGTTCCTTGCATATCGACAGCTACGGAGAAAAAAAGTTTGTTGAGGTGAGAAGTGAAACCAGGGATTATACGAATTCTGACTTCGTCTATCGACAAGTGTTCTCTTGACCCTTGTCTCGACCATGCACTTAACCAGCAAAACTCGGGTGGAGTAATTTCTTATCAACTCAATTGTACACGATTCGAATCTCGAAAACGCCGGTCATGAGTGGCAGTCAAGAATCCACTGTTACTCGGCTTGTGAACAAGGACACCGCTTGAATATCCCGCCAAAACCCTAATGTATTGATTTCTGTTGATCTATGAGGTTTTGAAGAATGCGTTTCAAAACGTGTCTAAGCACAAAGGCGGATAGAAATCAACCTAAGACAGGAAATTACTCATGAGGTGCTACATATACCATACCGGAGGTGAAACATGAAGCCTGACTAAAAGTTATAAAGGTCACATATAGGTCTGCCACGTATTCATTCACGGAGCTATGAGTAGGAATCCGGAGGATGAAAATTAGGTATGCAACCTATTTCATGTGTAACGGAACACACGGGTCCACGGCAGTCAGTTGATTATCTGTGGGGTACTTATACATGTCGTGCTTCTGTAACGCCACAGCAAGTGACTCAGGTCAATTTCGCATCGGTATGCGCGGTAAGGCGCAATCGTGTTGACAACCAATACCACACTGACATAAATAACCAATGTGCAACTGACAAATGATTGACAGGAAGTTGTGATAGGGGAAGTCCGCTCGAATGCAGACAGACACACTACTGAATAGAAAGCGTCAACTATAAGCTGTTGAAAAGAGACAGAGTACCCGAACAACAATCACATTAACTACTGGATACATCAGAGCTAAAAATACCATCAGCACAGAAACAAACGCATCAAGGGCCTAGGTCACTCACGTGCTCCGGTTGAGCATGTATAAGATGGAGGTTCTACTTTAAACTGTCAGGTTAGTCAATCCAACCGGAATGTTGGAATGAAGAGCAAACAGGTTTGCAGCAGCGCTCAATAGCTGCTGTTAGCGCTTCTAGAGATAGGATCATGCACGTCACTGATTAGGCGTATTCCAGACACGAAAAAGGAACTATGACCGAATACAAATCGCAAAAGTTGGGTTGTATGCAGATTCAATCCGAAGTGATTTGCGTAGCCCTAACAGGTTGGTGTCGGTGGTGGTGGTTTCAATGGAGGATGTGAAGGAATAGATCGTTCAGAAATTCAAATATCTCAAGCTGTGTGATGCAAGGAGAACCAACAAAATTTAATCGAGAACGTTTTTGCCGTCTACTAATTCGTTCAGGTACAGCAGTATCAATTTATCAGAAGAAACGAACAAACGAAGCACAACATTCGTGCAAAAAACTTGAAGTTTAGCAATTAAAAGAGTGTCACGTTGATTTTGAAGGGGAAGATCAGGCAGCATGACAAGCGTCCAATGTCACTCTCCCTCCTCCGAGACAGGCCGTCGATAAACTATCTGTTTGAACCACAGGTGGATCCGAGAGCCAAACTCACACTTTATATGATAGTTTTTGACGAATCAAAACCGTCAAAATACAATGGGCGGTTGTTATAATGTAAACAAAATGTCTCTAGCCTAAACACGAAACATCACAAAGGTCTGCAATGAACGAAACGATCGACCAGGCAATTTTGCCTCCAACCATCAAATCAAAAGAAGTGTAACACCACCTCCACTTCCTGTCGTATCACACACAATTAGCCTAACTGCGTCCGCAAAAAAAGAGCGATACAAGGCACCGTTGACTGTGTGCGCCATACGCAATAATCTTCCAGGACCTTATACGGTTCTGTACCACCCTAGGTTTTAGGGTCACGGTTAAGGGTCCCCATCACTCGCCGCCCAGCATGTGCAGTGAGTCCTGGTAGTTATGGGGGAATGTCTCCTCCACTACATCCGCACTTAATGTGCCAGGAAAAACTTAGACCGCCCTAGAGAACAGGCCGAAAGCGAAGGGATGGAATAATAAGCAAGTCATCTGTGCTTCGACTAATACACGCGTAATTCTTAAAAGCCATATTGACAGGGCAAAGGTTTTTCCGATAAAATTATATTGTACTTAGATTCGAACGTAAACATAAAAAGAACAACTTGTGAAATGAAATAATTCCCCATGTGATATCATCACTCAACTCACCATAAAGAAACCATGGAAGTACATCTGTTTCATCCTTGTTAGGAATCATCAGCAGTGCATATCCACCGCGCCCCAACTGGGACGCGAACCCGGGACGAACGATTCTGAGTCGAACGCCTTAGCCATTAAGCTACCGGGCAGGCTCTGAACGGTTTGTTGAACTTCACCACATGATGTTGCACCTATCCGTCACTGATTTGCACGGTTACTGTCCGTCAGCTCACAGCGATCGAAACCTACTGATAGATGACTTCTCTGCAGGTAGCCTAAGTACAACGAAGGCTTTGGATATGACCTACAGAGCTTGATTACTTGATTACTACTAAAATGTATCAACTAGATGTGTATAAGAGACAGCGTTAGTATCCACATCCCACAATTGACAGCTGCAAAAGGGAGTGCGCATAATTNATTGAATGTTTACATGAAATAATTCACCATGTGATATCATCGCTCAACTCACCATAAAGAAACCATGGAAGCACTGTACAGCTGTTTCATCCTTGTTAGGAATCATCAGCAGTGCATATCCACCGCGCCCCAACTGGGACGCGAACCCGGGACGAACGATTGTGAGTCGAACGCCTTAGCCATTACGCTACCGGGCAGGCTCTGAACGGTTTGTTGAACTTCACCACATGATGTTGCACCTATCCGTCACTGGTTTGCACGGTCACTGTCCGTTAGCTCACAGCGATCGACCCCTACTGATAGATGACTTCTCTGCAGGTAGCCTAAGTACGACGAAGGCTTTGGGTATGACCTACAGAGCTTGATTACTTGATTACTACTAAAATGTATCAACTTGTGAAATGTCAAATATGATTTTTTAAATGACCTCCAGAAACTTCAATCTATATTGTAGAAATGAAAGTGAGAATATGTAGCTGCGCAGTAGAACCGACTGAATCACGTATGGTTACACAGGAATCCACCATCAATGAAATGTAAATTTGAAAAATGATAATATTGTAAATTAGAATGACTTTAAAAGAATGAAGACTATCGATGAATTCCACTCGGAAAATTAATAATAAAGTACTCATGTCTGAAACCGACGGCGACTGATACCAGACTGAGTGGCACAATCGCCTGGATGGCGAAAAATTTTCGTTGCGGCCGAAGGTGCCACCGCTAGAGTGATACTTCAGTTCATTCAAATAATAACAATAATGATCGTAAGTAAAAATAGGTTCAGTTCAGTTCACAAAAAGTGGCCAAAAATCTTTATCGAATGCTGAATTCGGGCTACTTTGGACACTGATAATGCACATTCTACGGAACTTAACAAACGACAGGTGGGAGAACATCAATCCAGGCGGAACTGTCAGTAGTCCATGCCACTGGAAGTCATAAATGTTGAGACAGCGGTGTACATTTTTCGAGGTGATTCGGCACGCGCAACAAGAATTCGGCCTAGTGTTATAAGGTCGTCAGATCCTTAGGATATGACCGGGCCGGGCCGGGCCAGGCCAGGCCACGGTCGAGCGTGTAATGCAAATACCGCGGGATACTTTAGTCTTTGTCACACACGCACACACACACACACATATATATATATATATATGACCGTAGTTCCGTGGCGTGAAACCGATGGGATTGGCCCAGATGCACACGAACAAAGAGAGAAGAGGACAAACAAATGTGTAAGCGCACTGTTTGCGTGAGACCAACATCGTAAAGTAGAGAGCGCTTGAATCTGTGCTAACGATCAGGATGATGCTTGGCCAGTCCAGGATGAATCACCATGGGTCGAGTTTTAAAACACGTGTGTGCGTAAGAATCTCGCACCGAGGCCAAACCAATTGCTGGTTCCAGTCCGGCTACACAAAACGTACGACCGACAGCGCAACATGGCATACGCAAGGTGAGAAGGAAGGAATGTTATAAAAAGAATGAACACCCCGAAAAAGGGTCTGCTTCCGGAGAGTAAAAGACACGTAAAAACCATACTCGAATGTGTGCACTAATCTGTCAATATTACGAACCCTTTGCTCGATTGCATACAGCGAAAAAGAGTTGAAACGACTTATCAGAACAACAAAATGATTCAGTGACTTGAAGGCTTTCATACTGTTGTACAAGCCCATGATTGTCGCATGCACATGTGAAATCCATGTAAAGCACATATATAGGTCCACGTGCAGATCGTGTCTTTTTGAATCACAGCGGAAAAAGCAATACAGTAGAGAGAGTGGAAAAAGAAGCATTCTTATGTAGGGCTGATTACACACGTATCAGCTCTTGTGCACTTCTGCTGCGCTATCACCTCATCCTAATTCATGAGTTGCTGGTGAGTTGAATACTGCTCGCTTATCTAAACCGAAATAGACAAATGACTTAGGAGGTCCTGAATACCCAAAGGATGTTGACTAATTTTTATCGGTTACATATGTACGGTGGTCGTACACAGCTGACAGTAAATCAAGACAAATGCGAAGACTGTTTTATACATACCCCACATTAGCATGCAACCCAATCAGGTAAATGTTATCGGCAGCAACTAAATGTCCATGCTTTGTAGGCTTTGTAACGCAAAGCGTACAGTGGCCTGATGCTTTCTATGGAGACTATCTGCCACAAGACCCAATACCACTGCGGATGTGCAGACCCAGTGACAGAAATATCAATGAGAGGGTTGCCGGTGTAAAACGAACCATAGTAAGCCATCCCAGTAAACCAATAATTAGATTACCCAGTACCGGTTGGAACACAGAAAATGCTCACGAAATTTGTTTTGCGTTACTTGATATGCTTAGATCAATTTTACAAACCGCATGAAACAGTCGCACGATTTCCAGTGATGGTCTGACTAATGTTCGCATTGCACGATGAAACCTATCATATACAACAACAAATATGCAAGCAAAAATGGTATTGTCATTTAATCAGATGTACCGTGGTTGCACATTTCATGGCACAGCGACTGATCATCCAGAAGAGGAGACTGACGAAAAACAAAGATCTACCGTCTGATTTATTTGCAAATAAGAAGCGGCATTCCACACACGCATCCATCAATAACTCCCGAAAAGTTCATGAATCACGTCAAGTGGGTAGCAGTTAGGATCTTCGTAAGTGGATGAACGCCAAGCAAAACTTTGGAAAAAATCTATCTTCTCACTAATCGTTGTTTTCGGCCAAAAATTACAAGCACTCGGAGATAATCGAAATTTGAGTTCCACGTGCGAAAACATCCGGATAGCATGTCACTGTCGGACTGCACCATACTGTTTTAATTGACAAGGTCACATTTTAATGTATAAGCAGCTGAGTATCCCTGCACAATCGCCTTTGGTCCAGCACCAAACTCTCAGTTGAGTTTATCTTATGTGTTCCTCCTTGATTGTTCGGGTCTCTCCAAGTCAAGACACCAATCACTAAGCATGACTGAAAATTGCGTATTGTCGACCAAAGAATAACTGGCCGGGATTAATAACATAAAGATGTTACAGAAGCACAATAGGCAATGCTGGCGTCGGGAACATGAAGCCAACTGTTAAATCAAAGACAAAGGATACGTGGTGACTCAGACCCTGAACGGAAACCCTGAACGGGGTGTAATGCTCGTAATGCTCCCCGGAAAATGAGTATCAATAGGCAGCTCACGATGGGGAAAAAAAGCATAAAGACTATAAACTGTGAGTTTGTTCACATTAGACTGCGTTAGACTGCCTGTATGGGACTGAAATTCAACTATTCGGTTGACGAGAAATTAGAAGCCAGACGGTGTGCAAAATAATTTACCTGTCAATGGGCTTCTGGAACACACTTTCATTACGGCCGATCCAAAAACATTCCCATTCATATTCTGACGTTTTATGAAAGTATACCAACACGGCCCTGGATCCACTAGTAACTTGGAACTCATTAAAATTAGAATATAGATTGGAAACTATCAATGAGGAAAAAATAACAATTGGTAGCCCCTTAAAAGTAAATCGCAATAAGGATTGCCTAGTACTGAGCAGGCATTTCACCTCAATTCGGCGAAAATATGTACACGTCGTCGATACAAGAAGATGGAGTTAATTTTTTCCTGTGGTAAGTGTGAAGAAAAACTCCCTTCGACTCTAGCGATATGAAGCCGATACCGATTCTTACGTAGCTTCTTTGTGTTGCCGATTCCAAGACTTTCCAAGAGATTTTAGTCCGTCCCATTTTCGGGCCAATAAAGTAACGCAATATCTCGGTGCAAAAACCATGAAACTACTCAAAAGGAAGGACACAGGTGGGCATTATGTTGAATGAAACGAGATGCCGTATTCTCCTGAAAAGGGTTCACGTACGTGTGGAGAGGCTTACGCATAATCCAGAATAACCCCGACCGCAATCCCCTGTAACGGGAACCCAGACCAAGCCACAAGAAAGAAATCACTGAAGACATTGTAAATGTGGCATTTTGACTATTTTTGTACCTAGTGATCGACGGAGAGACTCGAATTGGACATTTTCTCATTACCGAAAAGCATTAATTTGGTTACTTTATGTGGCTCATTCGTCCATCTATTACTGAGACCCATACATCCCACAGGTCGTCAATCGAGAGGGCCTCATCAGTTTCCAGCAGTGAAATTGCGACAAATACCGCACATTTTGTTGCGCAAATAATCTCACATTCCCTGATGCCTTTGGCTCGGTAGCACTGATGTGCAGATGGAATAAAGATCAGACATCCTTCTTTTCGAAGACAGAATTTTCAGTCGGAATCGATAGTAACTTGAAAGTGTTCGATCTTCTCGCTATGGTTGACTTTCGTTTCATTCTTACTTGATTGATGAGTCAGAAAACTGAGTCCCGTGTGCCATGGCTCGTTGTATGTGGACGTATTAGATCCTACTCTAATCTGGCCCGAGTTGCACAATTGCAGGTGACCTGCTGACGCTCATTACATCCCCGTTAGGGGCTAAATCAGTTCAACGTAGAATCTATGTTAGAGGTCATCTGAACTGGAACTGACTCAGAATGGCCCATAATTACTGTGTGCGCTTCCGAAAGACGCATTCATATTTTTGCCCAATAGCAAAACAATTGTTTTTAAACGGTTGCACGTGTCAGGCTGGCCATGTAAAATGGCCAATATAACTGGTAATAGGAAGTTGCGTCCACAAAAATACATTCATTGTTTTATTATTCCGCGTAATTTAGTCGTCTGCTGCGATCCCTGTGTTTTGTATTCATAAAATTCGATTATGTTGTCTCGGAATGAACAGTCCTCCTATTCCTCCCTCAACCTTCATATTCTTATTTCTGAATGAAGCTTGTATCAAGGGGTGATGACAATCAGAGCTGTTGTATCTAGTCCACGATTAACGAAAGCCAACGAGGAACTGGACGTACGGACAGAATAAAAAAGAATTAATTTACTTTGAGTATGGCCGCAACGTGGGTTTCGTATGCACGGTGCGGATCCTTTCATCCTATGACTACGATTGGCATGCGCTTGTTATTATTCGCTCCCCTGGGAATACAGACAAGCCATGCATCAGTACAGTTTGGGGCCTCACTGTGGAATGACAGTTCACGATCAAATCTGCTGGCTTAGTTTCTCTCTCACTGGTGCATTGGCAAGATTATCGATAATCGTTTTTGATAGGCTTCGGTCCACAGTTAGTTACCCAAGATTAGATTAAAACTTAACTATCACTGACCAGTGTTTGCCGTTAGCAAAACAGTATTGGCCTTCTGAGATAAGTATGGAAAGTGGACGCGACCAACTGCTGTCATCTGCGGGCCATCGAAACGAGATGATAATGTAAGCAATGCACAACCTGGTTGAAAGTAGAAGCGTAATTCAGTTAGCTAAAGGCCAACGTCCACAGAAGATTAATAATCGGATGATAAAGAAACAGAGGAAGGAGCCATATGGACCCCGAGTTATTCTTCTCCAGTGACGCCCTAAACGGCACAGATACGCCGCCTATCCACATTTACATGAGCATGAGTGAAAACACAATAACATAACTACCGTGACCACACCATAGCAGGATTCTCATCACATAAACGGAATTCACAGCCTAATCGCATTCCAACAAAGAGTATCCTCTTTCATTCTATCCACAGATCTGATTTGAATGTACGGTGAGAAAGGATGAGTGTACCGGCGAAATATACTGTGAATAAACGACAGTCGAACAACAAAAGCAACGCTCACAACCAATGGCGGCTGTAAACATTAGGCTACAAAGAAAGTAGTTGTCCAGATACTTGGTTTTTCTCGAGGAATCGGATATCAAAAATGAACGGATGAATGAATAAATAAATGGATTCCAGTTATAGACTCAACGAAAATACAGGGTGAGATCCTTAGAGTACACCACACAAAATTCTCTCAAAACAAAAGAATCTCTCGTGCCCGACAGTGAAGCACTTTTGAAGCTCTCTTGATGAAAGCGCCATTTCCCCGAATGTCCATAACAAGAATTTTATGCGGATAAACATCGCCCATCAGATCCGAAAAGAACGAGGATTCTGTTGGAACTGGAGCAGATACATCGTGCGGGCACACGAAAGCGGCTAAGAGGTCTTTCAGTAGCATCATCTCCATCCGGTTAGTAGGCGTGAGCGGGCTCCGTGACCGGATAGTCTCAAATAAACGTATGCTGCGCGGGGAAATTCAACCAACGCAGTATAGAAACTCCTGTGTAGGCGGACGGAAGCTGAACTCCGGCCGCGCAATCAGGCACATGTGCAAACTCGATCACAGGCCCAGAGTTATCAGAATAAGCGCAAGCAGAAACACGTGCGTGGGTAGTTCGGGCGCTGCAGATGACTCAGCGCACCTACACAAACATCACGCGTCATGGGACAAAGGTGTTGGGGCCAACCACGCTCAGATGAAATAACGAGTCGGCAGCGTTATAGGCCCGGGTTAGCGGAACATGCGAGGACAGACGGAACAAAAGGGTGGAGTTGGGGGTGAAACGAGTAAACCGACCTGGAAGCTTGGTAACGAAAGACGTGAGCGATCCAACGCCAGCGTCAACCCAGGCAGCGCGAATGATGCGCAGGCACACTCAACAACATAAACACGGAAAGGTCTAAGTTTCGGAAAAACGCGTCACTACCCGAACGAATGAGCAATCCAGAATTGATAGAATGCGTAAATCGGGCTGGTGCTTAAAATACTGTTCAACCGTCCGTATGCGAAGGATACTACTGGGAAGAAAAACCAATATTTCGGGCCTTGCCTGACCGACGAAAATTTTCCGACGAATGGCCATGTGATTCGTAAATGGATTTATTATCCATTCACGCTCCTAACGATTCAAATGAGATTCCAGTGAGAAACCAAGAAAGGAACGCGCTAGCGTGGGGATAATTGGCCATAAGAATGCTGGGTACGCATACCTGAGGAGCGGCAATAACCGCGAAACCAGTCGTGTTGCTGGAGAAATTTTTTTCATCAACCCGTATGCGAAACATACTACTGAGAAGAGAAACAGCTACATGTTTCATCTAGTGGCCAAGCATAAGATAAGTAGTGGAACAATCGAGTCAACCGTTTTTAGCTTTTTTTAAGCCTCCGCTGGTTTACTGAAAGGGGTTAAGGGCTACAGTTCGTGGATGAAAAGATAAAAAAGGCCTTGAGATTTTTGGATTAAATTCTTCTAGCGGGAGACTGCTAAACCATGCGACAAGCGATCGATGAGTCGCCAATACCTACGAACTGTGAACGGCGGTAGAAATGATCAGCGGTAGTCAGTAGGCCGGTGTAAAGGCAACATCCATACACACTTACGCGAGACCACGGACGTAAAAATACGACCCATAATCCTTTCCGGTAAAAAATGTCTTGATATGAAACAATAGGATACTACAGGTTAATTCTTGTTACTGAACACTGACTGCAAATGTATTAGGATGGATGGAACGAAAAATCACGCATCGCCGGTTGACATTAATTGGCGGAAAAATCATTTGGTGGTGGTCTGGACGAATTGCCGAAAGAGTGATTGACTGAAGCTTAAAACGAACCAAAAATTCAGGAAACAAGAGGTACCGACAAGGTCATTAAGTGTGCATGTAGCAGCAATAACTAAGAGGAAAAAACAACGAGGGTCTCAAGAAAGAGAACGCTAAACAATGAGTCGCAGTATTCAATCTACTGAATACACGCCTAACCATGGTAAAGGTGAATCCTTATATCCTGTAGTTCTACTGGTGAATCATTTAAATCTCGAACCACAAACTCCATGGTCAGGCCTGGACCATAGACTGTCTCCCGATTATCAATCTCCAGTTGCGGCCCTGTTGGAAAAACGTTGTGCAACAGGGGAAGATTTACAAACTCGTGTATTAAATGTTCCAATCAACGTAGACCACTCGAACTAAGCGTTTCTTCCGGAAACTGGCTTTTGGTTTCCAATACGCTACCTCGACATGGTCGAGGATGGGTTTTTCAGATCCCGCGTAGGCTAGGCGTCTGGAAGCCTCTCGAAATGCTCCAAAATGATATGCGTCTCAAATAGCTTCTCCCAGGAGAGTCCCACGCAACGTGTTCTTGTTAATCAGGTGTTCCCACCAGTGTGAAGATGAGGGCAGATGCCAGTAATCTGTGGTAGTCACGTGGTGTCTCCTGTGGACCACCACGCTGGTTGGGTTGCGTAGATGTTGACTAGTTGATGAGCCTACCGGGCTTTGGACCATATTAGCTTTTCTGTTTCTGCCCTTCCCAGGTGAGCTATGCAACCTACTCCCAGATCGCTGTCGTAGGGTGCCCTACGATCACTCTAGGAGAGATGGATAAACTGAATCCGAAACAACCAAGGAAGGTGTATGAGGTATACAGTTGTATGCTCACCGACATCCGTGGCGAAGGGATGAACTGAGCAACCAGGATGTTTAGCCCCATCTGAAGGGCGCACGAACTGAGTCATCATTCGCCGATCCCCAGTGAGTCTTGTTGCATTGTGGTTTCAATCATTTGGCCTAGGGCCCGAGTAGGGTCTCAAAAAACAACCCTTGACTTCGGTTCGGGCAACCTGGTAGTATAAAGCTCACACAGGAATCGTGAACCCCGATGGACGGCCAATGAAGTGAAGGTGGAGGATGAGAAAGGTTCCTTGTGTTTTTTCCTTCTAATCAGAAGTACAGCCTTACAATGCAACAAAAGCTCGACTGAAGACAAATAAACAAAGACCACAACAACGCCCAAACACTGCTTTAGTTCATAAAATGTTTGCCCGAAATCCTTCTAACGAGCAACCGTTAGAAAGTTACCAAATTAAACTAATCGAGTCTTCTGTCGATTACCCAGCAACATTACGCCTCTTTAGAGAATTGAATGTTTAATTTAACTATTTCCGTTCTTGATAAATCGTTATTTATAAAAAAAATCTAATACAGAATGAGTGGATTCCGGCCACTCATCGAAAGCATGTTACCAAGCAAAAATCTTCAGTGTGAATAAAAAACCGTTTGGCCTTTGTATAGAGCGACTGATTATTCAAAACTACAGAAGCACTACAGACTCGCTAGACTTAGCTTTTTAATTCATACCGAACGAGGCAGAACCAGGATTCAAGACCACAATGTATTGTTTGAAGCCTAACAAGCCCCAACGCCAGGCTATCCAAGTTGGCTAGTATCAAACCATTTTGCAGCAAAACTACATGAGGCATTTCCTTTTAACTGTGTTTGAACGTCAACAACTTGTCGCCTGTGCATCAATCAACTCCTAGGACGGATATATCTTCTAGGCATCGATATATAATGATGAAGATATTACATTGAACCTATGAGATTTGACTGTGTTAAGCTTAAGGAAGGAACGGTGCGGGGAATTTTTAGGTCATTTCATGTTATCTATGCGTATATAAATCACCTAAAATAATCAGTCAATTGTTTTTAGTTAGCCAATTTGAAGACGATGGTGATCGGGAAAAGATAAAGCCAATGAGTATCACCTCACTGGAAGTTCGCAATAGCTAGATGCGAAATTGACTTGATTTGAGCGGCTGGACAATGTGGTAGCCTCTAGTCTGAAAACGAAAAAAACAGCACTATTGAAATAAAACCTAAGAACAACTACCTGATCTCACCTGGTTCCGGAAGCGTCACATGGAAACGTGTTTCTTGGACGGTTTCTGAGACCCGTTGATACTGATCCAGATATTCATCAGATACTCCGTTACGATGGAGCTTAGCTAACAAATTTACTTCCGGTCGTTGCTTCCCGAACAAAACATCGATGGTCATCGGGGGTGGATTGCGTTGATCAACGGTCGGGGACCAATCTGCTTTGCACACACTGATTACACCGTCCGTATGACTCGGCTCAAGAGCATAGTGCTGAACGTGCGGCCAAGCCGGTCCCCAATTAGCATCATGGCAAGTTGGATAGGGCTGTGCGTCCACTGCCGGCGCATCACACACAATTTTGTACTCACAGGCAGCACGGAAGGTGCTTTCACGGCCTACCTTCAAGCTTGCAAGTTCCTAAAAGGAAGATTTGATGCTTTCGAAAAGTTGAAAAACAGCAGACAAGACGATAACAACAGCAGCAACAACAAAATACTAGAGTGATCGTATGATTCAAACAATACAATTAGCTACTCATCATTCAACCAAAATTTATCGAACACAATTCTCGTGCTACGGCGTTTTCTACCTTGCTACTAAATCGCTAATTTACTCAATATAGACTGCGGAAAGAACAACAAAAAGTTAAAAAAATCGTACGAATACAGGAGAACATACCATTGCCAACCATTGCCTGTTGGGATCTCGTAAGTCCCAAACTACATAAAATGGCTGCTCCTATACGAGCGATTACAATGCTTAGAAACTATCACACATTTTCTCATGTCATCAACTGGTAACGTCGGCCATCATCATCCAACGACTGCTTGCGTCTAGGAATAAAAGTCATGCGAGCATACAGAAACCTTTCCTTTATTTAACCTGTCCCTTCTGTCTCCAACCCAATCTGTTTGCCCCTTCTGCCTACCCATAGTATCTCCATTGATAACACGCCCGATACGCGCAACGGCTTATTGTCAAGTAGTGTAGTAGTTGGTTTTCAGTCTATTGGCTCACATTTTCTCAAGCCTAGTTAGGCACTGAATCTCGGTTCGTTCAATGTGCACACTTTAATGCCAGCTGGTCAACAGGCGTGTTTGGCTCTAACAGTGGACTCATTTTCGATTGATGTCTGCTGCGTGAGTGAAACACGAATTCAGGATTCGGGTAGAGTAATTCAACTAACCGCGCCAAACGTCTCGTCAAGATATTTTCTTCGCACTTCAGGAGACGAAGCAGCTGAAGCTGTGGGTCAACGCTGCGCAGGAATAGTCTTGAGTGAGAAGGCTGAAGCAGCCCTTTTAGATTGGATCCCAGTCAACAGTCGCTTGTGTGCCATGAGACTGCAGGGACCAGTCGGCGTCCGAAAGGATAATAGTGTTAAGCGTAGTTTATTTGTTATCTCGGCATACGCTCCAACAGACTTCAGCACTGAAGTGGAGAAAGACGAGTTTTACGATAACCCCGTCACTCTTGTTCGGAAGAGCAAACGCTCTGACATTGTGGTGGCAGCAGGTCACTTCAGTGCACAAGTTGGAAAACTGAGTGCATCGGAGTCCTTTTTAGGTGGGTGGTGTGCCTTGCCTGCACAGCGAACAGACAACGGGGAAAGGCTTCTCCAATTCTGTGCAGACAATAACCTATTCCTATCTAGTACGAATTTCCGACAGTTCGCGTCGCACTGCGACATGGCGCTCTAGCTCGACAGGTACTTGATTCAGATTGACCATATCGCAGTTAGTCACCGTTGGCGCCGTTATGTCCAGAACTGTAGATCATACTGAACCATGTACGTCGAATCGGACCATGTGTTAGTTTTAATGCGATTTTTGCTGCAACTGAATGGCCATCGACGCGGGCCACAAACCCGATTGGCTGTCGAACGTTTGTCTGATTCGGCTGTTCGCAACAGCTACGAACAGAAACTATCCGAGGGACTAAGAACTTCGACGAGCAGCAATGTAGACGAGCAGTGGGATAAGATTAAGCAGGCTATGCATTTGGCAGCGAATTTCGCCTGCGGTCCTAGATCTAGCGTTCATCAAAAACTGGATCTCGCAAGGGTCGCTGGGTCTAATGGAGCAAATACGCCAGCTGCCTAAATGCAAGGGAGTGAATAAGATGCGTCGGCAGTTGCAGCGTCAGTTGAACATAAGCCTTAGGAATGACGGTGAAAACTGGTGGATTAAAGTAGCTGAAGAGATGGAGGAAGCGACCACTTCAGGTAACAGTCAAAGACTGTTTAAGCTTATACGCGACAGCGGTGGGCGGCGAACTTCGGTTAGTGAAGTCGTGTGCGATAGGACTGGAGAGCTCATTCATGGTAGACAGGAAAGACTGGACCGTTGAGCAGAGCATTTCAAGGATCAGTTTAGCTGGCCACATGCTAACGTATTTAGTCTGACGTCTGGAGCTGTGAATCCTTGGGAGGTGTCACTTGATCCCCCAACGGAAGTGGAAGTGCAGTCGAATATTCAACTTCTAAAAAGCGGAAAAGCAGACTGTCCCGACGACCTTCCCCAATTCTCTTCAAATTGGGTGGAGAAGTGCTGACGAAATCACTTACCTCCTTGCTTCGTGATATTTGGAACGGGGGACGTATTCCGTTATCGTGGGGTAAGTCACTGATTATACCCATCTTCAAGAAGGGTAAACGGAGTGACTGCAGCAATCATCGTGGGATTAGTTCAATTCCGATGATTACTAAGGTGTTAACTTCGATAATGCTGCGCCGTTTGACACCGATTCGCGAGAGTAATATCCGCGAACAACAGACCGGATTTCGGCCAGGTCGAGGTTGCATCGACCAGATATTCACTCCGCGGCAGTAACTGGAATGCGCCACCGCCGCCTTACGATCGTAGTTTTCCTCGACTTGAAAGGTGCTTTCGACTCCGTGGATCGACCGGCACTACTCAGTGCTCTCCACCGGAAGGGTATGCCAACGAAGTTTGTAAACCTGTTGCAAGCATTGTACTCACATACCTATGGTCGCGTTATGGTATACGGTGAACTGTCAAGTTCATTCGAAACGACTGGTGGCGTTCGACAAGGGTGTCCCATCTCTCTATTCTTGTTCAACTTCGTCATGGACGAGGTGATGGAACATGCGTTAAGTCTTCGGGATGTAGGAGTGGAACTGGGAAGTGGAGGGAAGCTATGCGACCTAGATTACACAGACGATGTCGTGTGCCTGTTCGAGTCTGCGGACCATGCACAACGGGCACTAGATAGACTGTCGAGATCGGTTGCTCGGTTTGGCATGTGCTTTGCACCTTCAAAGTGCAAAGTACTGTTACAGGACTGGACGACAGCAGCGCCGAACTTAATACTGGATGGAGAAGAACTAACGACTGTGGACCGTTTCACCTACCTTGGCAACTGCGTGTCCAACGATGGTAGCTCTGCAGTGGAAGTAAATACGCGTATATCCAAGGCTCGGGCAGCTTACGCTGCACTGAACCACTTGTGGCGTCGGCCTGATATTTCACTGAAGTTGAAAGGTCATGTGTACTGTGCCGCAGTGCGCTCAGTTCTGTTGTACGGTTGCGAGACGTGGAGTATGCGTGTAGGCGATGTTCGTTGGTTTGAGGTTTTCGACAACCGATGTTTACGTAGTATGGCTAGGATTGGATAAAGTGACCGGGTGAGTAATATTGAGGTTAGGAATCTGGTATTGGGTGCCACTTCTGAGAATAGCTTCTTTCAGCGTATGAAACTTA
>LUCM01008798.1:17450-34358 GCA_008360955.1 Fasciolopsis buskii | reverse complement strand
AATCGCTCGCGCAGATGCAGCGGGATTCCCGAGTTGAGGCTGACGTGATCCTGCCAAACGACGGGGGTAGATAATGCTCAGATCACTTGAGGAGGCCTTTTTGTCACTATTATTATTTTGTTAACTGAAATGCCACACTTATGAATACAAAAGTTTGAGAGAAACATAATGCAATTGGTGGTATCGCTGGAGGTAGCAACTAGTGGCATTCGTGCAGTCGAAACCTGTACGCTTAAATGTACTTCCTAACTCATTGATTCCAGTTTACCTGTCACTACAGTCCACCCACTCCCCTTTTTGTGGAGACGTTGATTTAAGAAACCAAAAACCAGAAGTTTCTGTTCAATTTTTACAACCATTAACCTTGCACTGACGAAATCTGGTTTTGGCTACTACCTCGCAACGCCATCTGATTAAACAGAAAAAAGAACCGGCGATCTTGAAGATTGACGATAAAATGGAAAGTTGCGGAACTATACAGAAAAAAGGCTTTCGAATGCAACTGTTCTTCCACTAAATTTTCCTACTGAGTTGCCAGCCATTCTGGAAGACCAGAAAACTACTTAGCCAGGCCTCCATCCACTGGCCTTCCAAACACAATTGGATTTTCGGCTTGTACGGTCCACTGGGTCATGGAGACATGCAATCCGTCAAGCCACGTTAAGGAACAGTTTTACTGTGACGGGAAAAACAGAATACGTTAGAGTAAGGTTAATGGTTGCGGAAAGTGAACTGCACTGAGTCTGATTACTAAGCGTAAGCGCAGGTGAGAAAATTTCTACAGACTTCCAGGGGCAATACTGACTGGCCTCAGAAATGCAGAATACCATAAGAAACCGGTAAACGCGACCTGGATATCTGCATTATATATATATCCATATTACTGCTGTGCTGTATAATATATAATATATCGCGATTCAATAGGTTTGGGTTGGTAACGAGCACCGAAAGGAGTGGTGGGATTGGGAGCTATCAACTTTGATGGGGAAAGCATCTAACACTTTTGATCAGCACCGGGGAGTGGGAAGGGGTTGAAACCAAGTGGATAACCTGAGTTACATTTGGTCTTGGGACAACATACCAGTTACCATAAACTTTTTCATTTTTGACACTTCTTCATGTGATTCAACCAGGTAAAACATGATATTTCCATCGTAAAACTGAAACATCAGCGAACGCCAAACATTCAAGTAGTCGTGCAACTCGAATCAGAAAGTCGCGTCTGCGGCAACTCATAACAGTTCAGTTCCCCACTCAGTAACTTTTCAGTAGTTGCTATCTGTTTCCAGAAATTCCGTTCGTTCATAGTGGATAAATAAGGAAAATTAAAAGACCGGCCCAACGAACTGTCCAACAACATAAAAGCTGCAGCAGAAATAGGAATCATTTATAAAAAGTGAATCTCATACGATTTTCAAGAAATCCATCAAAGCGTGACTCATTAGCAATGGTGAATACGAGTAACCTCCCTTGAGCATACAGCTTATCAACAAACCATTCTTTTGGGCGATGGACGAACGAATGAGCCTAGTTTATTTTTCTATTGCCAGTAACTATGCAATAGCGTTCTAGTTTTGGTAGTAGCCAAAACCAGATTTCGTCAGTGCAAGGTTAATGGTTGCAAAAATTGAACAGAAACTTCTGGTTTTTGGTTTCTTAAATCAACGTCTCCACAAAAAGGGGAGTGGGTGGACTGTAGTGACAGGTAAACTGGAATCAATGAGTTAGGAAGTACATTTAAGCGTACAGGTTTCGACTGCACGAATGCCACTAGTTGCTACCTCCAGCGATACCACCAATTGCATTATGTTTCTCTCAAACTTTTGTATTCATAAGTGTGGCATTTCAGTTAACAAAATAATAATAGTGACAAAAAGGCCTCCTCAAGTGATCTGAGCATTATCTACCCCCGTCGTTTGGCAGGATCACGTCAGCCTCAACTCGGGAATCCCGCTGCATCTGCGCGAGCGATTACACTGGTCAAAAGCTATCACACTTTTTTCCATGTCATCAACTGGTGACCTCGGCCCATCTTACAACCACTGCTTGCGCCGAGTTTTCAGTCATTCTGATTCGATAGAAAATGACAACACGGTCGCCACTGTTCACGGTTCACTGCCATATTCTTAAGTGTCTCCAGCCAGCAAGTCAACGAGTCTTCCGGACCCCAACCACGAAGGCGTGAGATACCTACTTTACCTAAGTTCGCTGTACATTTTCTCATCCCACGTTGCCACGTCATCTGCTGGCCTCCACATGGCTTCTTCCATTCCTTAGGAGGAACACAAAATAAGGCACGATATGGTAGACGAGTGTTCGTCATACGCAACACGTGACCCAACCAACGTAGTCTAATAAGTTTCATACGCTGAAAGAAGCTATTCTCAGAAGTGGCACCCAATACCAGATTCCTAACCTCAATATTACTCACCCGGTCACTTTATCCAATCCTAGCCATACTACGTAAACATCGGTTGTCGAAAACCTCAAACCAACGAACATCGCCTACACGCATACTCCACGTCTCGCAACCGTACAACAGAACTGAGCGCACTGCGGCACAGTACACATGACCTTTCAACTTCAGTGAAATATCAGGCCGACGCCACAAGTGGTTCAGTGCAGCGTAAGCTGCCCGAGCCTTGGATATACGCGTATTTACTTCCACTGCAGAGCTACCATCGTTGGACACGCAGTTGCCAAGGTAGGTGAAACGGTCCACAGTCGTTAGTTCTTCTCCATCCAGTATTAAGTTCGGCGCTGCTGTCGTCCAGTCCTGTAACAGTACTTTGCACTTTGAAGGTGCAAAGCACATGCCAAACCGAGCAACCGATCTCGACAGTCTATCTAGTGCCCGTTGTGCATGGTCCGCAGACTCGAACAGGCACACGACATCGTCTGTGTAATCTAGGTCGCATAGCTTCCCTCCACTTCCCAGTTCCACTCCTACATCCCGAAGACTTAACGCATGTTCCATCACCTCGTCCATGACGAAGTTGAACAAGAATAGAGAGATGGGACACCCTTGTCGAACGCCACCAGTCGTTTCGAATGAACTTGACAGTTCACCGTATACCATAACGCGACCATAGGTATGTGAGTACAATGCTTGCAACAGGTTTACAAACTTCGTTGGCATACCCTTCCGGTGGAGAGCACTGAGTAGTGCCGGTCGATCCACGGAGTCGAAAGCACCTTTCAAGTCGAGGAAAACTACGATCGTAAGGCGGCGGTGGCGCATTCCAGTTACTGCCGCGGAGTGAATATCTGGTCGATGCAACCTCGACCTGGCCGAAATCCGGTCTGTTGTTCGCGGATATTACTCTCGCGAATCGGTGTCAAACGGCGCAGCATTATCGAAGTTAACACCTTAGTAATCATCGGAATTGAACTAATCCCACGATGATTGCTGCAGTCACTCCGTTTACCCTTCTTGAAGATGGGTATAATCAGTGACTTACCCCACGATAACGGAATACGTCCCCCGTTCCAAATATCACGAAGCAAGGAGGTAAGTGATTTCGTCAGCACTTCTCCACCCAATTTGAAGAGAATTGGGGAAGGTCGTCGGGACAGTCTGCTTTTCCGCTTTTTAGAAGTTGAATATTCGACTGCACTTCCACTTCCGTTGGGGGATCAAGTGACACCTCCCAAGGATTCACAGCTCCAGACGTCAGACTAAATACGTTAGCATGTGGCCAGCTAAACTGATCCTTGAAATGCTCTGCTCAACGGTCCAGTCTTTCCTGTCTACCATGAATGAGCTCTCCAGTCCTATCGCACACGACTTCACTAACCGAAGTTCGCCGCCCACCGCTGTCGCGTATAAGCTTAAACAGTCTTTGACTGTTACCTGAAGTGGTCGCTTCCTCCATCTCTTCAGCTACTTTAATCCACCAGTTTTCACCGTCATTCCTAAGGCTTATGTTCAACTGACGCTGCAACTGCCGACGCATCTTATTCACTCCCTTGCATTTAGGCAGCTGGCGTATTTGCTCCATTAGACCCAGCGACCCTTGCGAGATCCAGTTTTTGATGAACGCTAGATCTAGGACCGCAGGCGAAATTCGCTGCCAAATGCATAGCCTGCTTAATCTTATCCCACTGCTCGTCTACATTGCTGCTCGTCGAAGTTCTTAGTCCCTCGGATAGTTTCTGTTCGTAGCTGTTGCGAACAGCCGAATCAGACAAACGTTCGACAGCCAATCGGGTTTGTGGCCCGCGTCGATGGCCATTCAGTTGCAGCAAAAATCGCATTAAAACTAACACATGGTCCGATTCGACGTACATGGTTCAGTATGATCTACAGTTCTGGACATAACGGCGCCAACGGTGGCTAACTGCGATATGGTCAATCTGAATCAAGTACCTGTCGAGCTAGAGCGCCATGTCGCAGTGCGACGCGAACTGTCGGAAATTCGTACTAGATAGGAATAGGTTATTGTCTGCACAGAATTGGAGAAGCCTTTCCCCGTTGTCTGTTCGCTGTGCAGGCAAGGCACACCACCCACCTAAAAAGGACTCCGATGCACTCAGTTTTCCAACTTGTGCACTGAAGTGACCTGCTGCCACCACAATGTCAGAGCGTTTGCTCTTCCGAACAAGAGTGACGGGGTTATCGTAAAACTCGTCTTTCTCCACTTCAGTGCTGAAGTCTGTTGGAGCGTATGCCGAGATAACAAATAAACTACGCTTAACACTATTATCCTTTCGGACGCCGACTGGTCCCTGCAGTCTCATGGCACACAAGCGACTGTTGACTGGGATCCAATCTAAAAGGGCTGCTTCAGCCTTCTCACTCAAGACTATTCCTGCGCAGCGTTGACCCACAGCTTCAGCTGCTTCGTCTCCTGAAGTGCGAAGAAAATATCTTGACGAGACGTTTGGCGCGGTTAGTTGAATTACTCTACCCGAATCCTGAATTCGTGTTTCACTCACGCAGCAGACATCAATCGAAAATGAGTCCACTGTTAGAGCCAAACACGCCTGTTGACCAGCTGGCATTAAAGTGTGCACATTGAACGAACCGAGATTCAGTGCCTAACTAGGCTTGAGAAAATGTGAGCCAATAGACTGAAAACCAACTACTACACTACTTGACAATAAGCCGTTGCGCGTATCGGGCGTGTTATCAATGGAGATACTATGGGTAGGCAGAAGGGGCAAACAGATTGGGTTGGAGACAGGAGACAGGTTGAATAAAAGAGTGGGAACTCTGAGCAGTAGCATACTTATCAATACCCACCCCACTTGCGCTCGATGCAATGGGCAGCGCGGTCCTGATTATCCTGCGCGACGACCGATGCAGTATGAAATTATTTGTAGGCGTGTAACTCATGGGGATTGATGGACGGGTACTGCTAGGGAGTCCAGCCGCTAAGCAGAAGAACGATTAAGGTTCTCAATCAAAGCCTTTGGTTCTGACAAGAACCTTTCTTCGAGGCAGTGGGGCATAGCTGAGTGGGCGCCCATCTACTTGGATCAATTAGTCTTCCACTCGTTTTTCCGACTGAGCTGCTAACTCAGATCAACCCCCAACTTGGAGGACCAGGAGACTACTTCGTCAGGCCTCTACCAATTGACCTTCCAGGCGTAATTTGATCTTCGGTTTGAGATAAACCATCTTGGATAACTCGTTGGGTCATGGGACACGCAAGCCGTCACACAAAGTCAGTGTAGTCTCGTTGTGACAGCAAAATCGTCCCAGAGCGATCTACTCAAAAGAGAAATGGACGATAAGTAGAACTGCAGGAGAGAGGTCATTTATGATCACTGTGGCATTTAATAGTATCGCCGAAAATCGCGAATTCAGTGCACAACTAATTAAGGCATGTGAAGCCATGCACTAAGTACTAACCAAACAAGACCTACAAATGTGATAAAACATTATGAGACAACCGGCATAATCGGAATGGATGACTCGGGCTCTAAAATGGTTAGTCGAACTAACCGACCCTACAAGTTAGCCCACACAATTGTGAGCCGTAAGGTCCTGGCTCAGAAATTTCTGATGTCTTTTCGTGGTTCCCACTGAGGTTCTGGGACACCGAGGAGTACCTAGCATTCTTCATCGCGTTGAACAGTCCGTGGTAGTCATTGTGGAGATGTCGCATTTCCGAATGGTCTACTGACAAAGCACAAAGCATCAAGAATACCGGCGTCTGCAGCGAAGCGCACTGGACACCCAAGATGCCTAGCCCCGTTGGGAAGGCATATGACCTCAACGCAGCCTTCAGCGATGGACAGGCGTGAAAGGTCAAAAATTCACATTCCGGACCAACTCGCTAATTTAGTAAATATGGCAATACGCTGTCATCCAGCTGGTTATCACTAACTTTATATAATTGTATCTCCAGGTTTCAGGGTCGTGGTTGGCAAACCGTTCGACGGTAGTGCAATGGGCCCTATAGACTGGCGTGATCATTCCACAACACTCGTGATTTAAGTATGAAACAGAAAGTCGGCTTTCGCCAAGGTTGGTTATCTCTAATGTTTTAGATAAAATGTCTTAAGAACACAACGCCAAGCCTTCACTGGACGTATGAAATGCTATACACTTCTCGGCGATCTAATGACAAATTGGCTTAGCACTGCTGTTGAGAACAGAACAGCTGTGACTATCAAATGAACATGTTGAACGACTTTAAAAGCTAAACATGACCCCTGTGTATGGCAAGCAGGCATGAAAGAAAATAAGCTTCGACATAATTAATTTGACAAACAGCAAAAACCTTATTACCTGTGCATATATGGTTAAGTAGTAGACTCCAGAGGCCGGTAAGCGAAAATAGAAGTTTAATCGATCTCTTGTAGTTTCCTGAAGCAGGAAGCTCTTTAGTTCAATGTCGGTTTTCGGGATCTGGTCACGAAGGTCTGCCGGATTGGCCATCAGTGATTCTGGATTTGGGTGTCCTGCACTGGTGATTAAATACTGTAACTTATAGGTAAAACCGCCAGGTCGCCAGAACCCAAGAGTCATTCGGAGGCGCCCGTCCCGAGTATGCACCACACCATGGTGCTGTTCCAAGAAATCAATTGCACATTTGAAAAATTGAGACTTCGTCAGGGGAAGGTTTTCGAATTGTGACAAGGTTAATGGAGTGGGTAACAGCTGCCACCTGGAGTCTTCCGGAAAATGACTGTAAACGGCCTGAGTGGAAAGATAAGACACCAGTGGGCTGAAATTTGAATTCCTTCGACAAAAGAAACTAAAAGTGGAGCAAATATGACTCTGGCGGATGACTTCACTGCTCGACCCACTTAGTGAATGATAACATCGCAACAGTTGGCTCCGTGCTTTCAGCCGACATAAACGCCGTTGGCGTTAAATTGCTATTTCAAATGTGAATTCAGAATCCAGTTCGGCGAAGTCATCTAACATGAGTTCACCTGATATGAAAAAATGTACAACCCATGAAGACAGCTCAGCAGTAAAGAGGAGTGCGACTTTGAATAGCAAATCTCCCAATAATTGAGAAATCCAAACCAGGTGAGTGGTTCGCTATGTGAAAGTGATGTAAGACTTTGAGTCATTATTAATGGGATGTGAACGGTGGTACAGTTAACAGAACCTTGCGAAGTACTCACGTCTAAGTGGTCAGACGTATTCGCCACCAGCCATAGAGTAAAGCAACTTTCTTATTGAAACGCCTTAAGCTTAAGATCGTAAAAAAGCTACACGAAACCTTCAGTTTTCCAAAAATCAGGACTTACCTGTTGAGGTTCCATCATAAAGTAAAAATCATCATATTCATATACAACATTTTCAGGGAGGTTTTTTCCAGAACTCAAGTACCGAGCAGCCCAGTGGGCATCTACCAGTTGCCAAGACCCTCGAATGTATATTACATTCCATGAGTGATTGGGAGGGAGTCCAGAGAAACGATCGCCAGGGAGATAGTCAACTCCTTTCGCATAGCCGCTTACAGTAATGCAATGTATGCCGGAATAGCTTTATTTAATGAGGACATAAAAATTTAAATACCTGCACATAACCTCGAAGATTCTTGCAAATGTCCCACGATTATACTTGAAAGATAGCAGCACTTCTTCAGGTGAGTTTTGTGGAGCAGAAACGAACCTAATGTTTTGCATATCTTTCGAAGACATCCATCTAAAAATGACTCTAGCTTTTTCTAATTCATCCAGCTTATAGCGATAAACAAGATCCCACATTAGATCCCTGAAAGCCGGATGCTCACAACTAGAAACCTGGAGAAATAGTGGTGCAGAAGTTGCTTTTACCTGTATGGCATGCTCATCAACCTTGGAAAATACTTCAGGTTTATCGTAAACTTGGTGTTTCAGATATTTAGGGAGTTCAGGAGGGGGGTGGTTTTCCGAGGAAAGGGGATGAGGGAGTTCAAAACCCTCCGGAGCATACATTGATCACCTGGACAACCGGCAAAATAGGGACGACGGAATCATTCGAATACCCCACAGAAGCCAGGGTCACCTTGTGACGGGTGCAAGTAAACAAGCGCTGACCTTTAATTCAACTTTTCATTCTTTCTCCATTAAGTAACAGTGAAATAGGCTGGAACAGTGTTTCTTCTGAGGGTTTCAGAAGGTCTGACGTACACGCTTTGATCGCATGCTCCTGTCAAAATATGCTCAACCTGCAATCAATCCCGACCGTCTTTTCTTCGTACCGGTCAAGTTCCAGGGCTGCCAGTATTGCAGTCGTACCGAGCCGAGTAAGATAGACGCACATTTGCTCACAAAGATTAAGAGCAAGCAAACGTAATAATAGATTCGCAGTAGGACACTCCGATCACAAAATTGGTGAGCCCGACGTGATTGATTGGTGACGTGAGATTCTATTCCTTTTTGCTGACACCGGTTTTACCTTTTTTGTAATGCTGAATATCAGTGATTCTTTTGCTGTGTTCGCAAATTGATTTTCCGTGGTTATACTTACTGACTGCGGCTTTCCATAAACAGTTTTCGGCACGTTCTGTTCTCGCCGCTACATTCGTATTTAGGGTGTCATGTCCACAGAGCGAAAACTGTCGACGGACCCGACGGCAAGTTGGACAACCCTCCATATACCGTCGTTCATGTCGTCTTATCCTCAGCTCCGGTTTACTTTAGTTGAACTAGAGTACGAGAATTACGGAATAACTGGCGACATCAGCCTTTTTGGATGGGCGGCTGGCAGTCCTCGTTCTGATGTGACATTTCAGGTCAGGGGCATCATCGTATCTTCTCGCAATTACGACGCGTTAAAAGAGGCGGTTACATCTCGGAAGGCCCTTACGAAAGATCAACGCATCCGACAACTACTTCAAGGGATCGAGCTGGGAAATAAACCCAGAACTATTGCGGGAAATGCGGCGTCTTGGAGGTGCAACGTTCGGCGTCTATCCGATGCTAAGAAAGCTGTGGCTTCAACGACTCCCATCGTACCTGAACTCATTGCTGGGTACTGCCCGCAAATATTCACTAGAAGAAACAGCCGAAACTGCTGAAGACATAATATCGCGCTATAGCCCGGGTGCCCCAAAATTGAATGACATTCCACTTCCTTGAACCGCATTTTCATCCTCGCAGGACGAATTAACAACCATTCTGACGAGGATCAGCGCGTCATTAGAGTGGCTTACTGTCGATAGAGGCCGGCGACTAGATTGATTCAGCCCGCTACGGGCTGCGAAAGGCACCGAATTCCACACGTGCGGTCATGGCTCACTCAAACTTGATCTGGGTCTGAATCATAAACTTTGTAAGGTATTCATCGTCGCCAACGTCCCAAGCCCCAGTATTGGCATAGATTTCTTACAGCATTTCGATCTACTAGTCCACGATTGGCACAGGAAACTAGAAGCTCGTCAAAAATCAATGGCCGTGAATGTCTCACACGACGTTGCCAACCAAATGACGCCACAATACGCTGAACCGCTAGCCCAATAGCCATACAACGGATAATTCGCAACTACCCAGGAATACTGCGACACGCCGGCCCAATTCCCGGCGTGAATATAAAGGCAACACCGTGTAGAAACCGCAGTACCCCCAACATTTAGCAGACATCGTAGCCTGGGTTTTTTTACCAATATAACCACAGGGGTGAGCTGCGTCTCTGCACTTCGTGCGAGAAACTCACTACCATATTCTTTCTGAAATGCAGATTCCACTATAACTCTCCCAGTTCCAAAGATTTCCGTTAGAGCCAACTTCATATTGTCCAGGCGAAATAAGGTCAAACATCTTGGATTCTTTCTTTCTCACTCCTCATCATTATCTCTGTCCATTTTAGACAATTCAGACCTCATACTATCTCCACGAACATAGAGTCATATGTGGTATCTTCTGTTTCCATAGTGAACGTTTCCCTCTAACATACCTGCTGGCCTCGACCATTTCTTGTTTTCGACAGGCACGGCCTCCCAGAGTGGAATATAGTCCATGATTTCCACAATGAATTTAGTCAATCCCTAGCGCGTCTATCTTTGTAGCTCAATGTTATTACTTTTATTAGCAGCAGCTGTTCCCTGTTCGTCCTACCAAATACCGGTTCATTCTCCTTATTCATAGCGCAGACGATTCATACACTAGATAAGCCAGCCTACCCAGTTAAAAATATATACAAAAATGAAACCCGGATTCCTCAGCCACCATCCATATATTTTGAATTGCATTATGCGTTCTAGTAACTTCTTTCTCTGAGCCCCTCGTAAGATTGATCACCTTTTAATCCGCAGCTGGCAGTTAAGCCAGACCGCTGTCCGTCTTTTTTCTCTATCTTCCAGGTCTTATAGTTCTGTTTGGATGGAAAAACTTATCCACGCTCCGGCGACTTTCCGATCCTGGAATGACGACGTCTCCCTTACCCTACCATATTTGAATTCCCTCCTCCACACCACGAGCACACCGACGTTACCAAATAGTGAGGGGAGCGATTATATTTACCGCTTTGGCTGGCACACATCGGGTGAGCAGCTCGGCTGCAGCGGTGTGCGGGTGCAGCTAGGTTGGTGGGTTACACCTCCTGCACTCACCCTTAAACAATGTTTTTCAGGTTGTGGCCAGCACTTAGTCGGCTCCACCCACTAGCGTTGTTGTGGTAAACAGCTCTCTAGCTCATAGGTTCACCTGCACCATTTGGTACTGGCTTCCTCTTGCTCCGTCCCGAAATTCTTCTCCCAAAACCATGAAAAAACGGACTCATGAAAGACAGTATTTTTATTGCCGTCTGATATAGACTGACGTTCACAACGCAGCTTCACATTCGAAAACAGCTAAAGACCGTCATTTTTCATCAACCTCTTTTCTGGTCTGGAAAATTTGGTAATAGACCAGTGCTTCTAGAAAACGTTCTTCACACGAGTGCACCAGACGTTGCCTCATTTGATTTCGGTTCTCCTTCTTCTTTTTCATCCCCGCCTTCATCTTTGGACCAAGCTGAAGTTCATGAACTTTTTGTTTCTCAAAACAAACCTCATGGATTAGTCTTACGATTACACAATTCCCATCCCGAGTCGCCGCTTTTCTTGCTCGACGGACTGTGCTTCCAGATGATTTGCGTTTTATGATATCCACCCTGGCTTCGATTCATCCCGATTCCGCTGTCACATCCATATTGATCATCATCTTTACCACATAACCCTTTTGATTATCCAGAAGCCCGGCCAACTGGCGGCGACAGCCATTGCCTTCCAGCCACATTTTGCGCCCGCGATACGAACCTTTGATTCATTCAAGCATGGTATTAATCCCAGTGCAGGACTGGTAATCAGTCACAAATATCTTTGTGAATCATTATCTAGCTTTGATTTAAATCTCGAAAACTCGTGCCCAGCAAATCGCATTGCCTGTATTGATCTCGTGAGCAAAAACATATTGCGTTTTATGTTTGCTTCTTGTTTTCCGTGTCTGTACTGTGCCTTCTTTGCACAATTTTGATCTTACCCTGCGCATGGCTCTGGTATATCAAGAAATATACACAAACTAAGAAACTCCAGTGGCAATTTCCATGTCCAATTTAACGTTCTTTTCTGTGTTTCTTAGTGGAGGGATGTAGATATTACCCAGGATGAATAAAAAGAATTCTAATTGAGTGAAGTCACATTTGATTGCAGTACAGATCCCTGGCGCACTACTGAACGCATTTTATCTTATCCATAACTTATACTAGGAAATCCCGGACATGTTCAACGGTTGAACATTTTCTAAGACATACCATCTGTTTTCTATCGCCTTTCATGTTTAATGTTTGCACATCTGCAATTTATACTCATTGTTTTAACGCAAGACAAACAGGGTTGCGCGAAAATTGAGCGATAAACTTAATTAAGTTATTTCGGAAGAAATTTTGCCTTACTCGATGGAAGTACCACCACCATATCATAAATCATAACTGATCGATTGCTATGCTTCACACAAGCTATCTGGTTGAACTTAACATCTGCAGGATCCTTGGACACGAGAATCAACTCCACATCGTTTAGGGACTTTTTATCATATGTTGGCAAGGAAACCCAAGAAGAGAAGTAAACCGTCAAAAGCGCAGTGCCCTATCTTGAAAATTTTATAGCACTGCGTGCTTGTAAAACCGGTGACAGCCACGGATTTGCCAGACAGCTAGCAAAAGACAAACAAGAGATAAAATAAGCTATGGAATCTCATGTGTCAATAGACTTCCATAGAGGACTTATTCTCCATCCAAAACCTGTAATGGCTGAAACTAAATGTTCCGAATTAAAATTTGTGACCTTGCGTGCACATTGCCGAGTAAGAAACGGGGAAATTACTTTTAAGGTTCGTAGACGGGGCGTGCGACACCGGACCATCTGTTTACGTGACGACTGACAGATTACTCCTGGTGGATATAGGCGCCTAGGTTAATGTGATCTCCCGTGACCCACAATAATTTGGCCCCTGCACAGGCAGAGACAAAAACGGTACCGGTATTCACGAGTACAGACAGCGCTCCCTCAGCCGCGATCTAGGACTGAACCGTTCACTACGTTGGGTTTTCATCGTGGCCGACGTTCTGTATCGTATTAAAGACATAATCTTCCTACAGAATTTCGGCCTGCTAGTCGAAACTCGGCACAGGAAAATTGTAGACCGTAAAACGTCACTGCACGTCACCGGTACGTACGCCATCATCAAACAAATCACACACCAGTAAGCTAGACAACTAGCCCGTGGCCATAAAAAAGGATGATTCGTGACTACCCGAGAATACTGCGACACCGGTTTATTTCCTCCCGTCACTTTAAAGGTAACCCATCATATAGAGTTCGCAGAAACCTCAACGTTTAGCTCTTGACAAGTTCCGCCTAGCCAAGGCAGAATTCTGCCGCATGTTGGAACTGGGCATCATCCGAACTTCTAGTGGTCCATTGATCTTTCCTCTTCATATGGTCCCCAAGGTTAATGACGACTGGCGACCATGTGGAGACTGCATAACACTAAACAGGGTCATCGTTCACGACAGGTATCCGATCCCCCACATACAGGACCTCGCTTCGTCGCTGTCCGGTTGCAAGATTTTCAGCCGCGTTGACTTAGTTCCAGCATACAATCAGATCCCCGTAGAAGCAAAAGACATACCAAAAACGGCAGTGACCACACCGTTTGGACTGTTCCAGTTCGTGAGGATTCACTTCGGGCTTAGCAATGCGGCTCAAACTTTCTAAAGGTTTATGCACGAGGTCAGACGCGGTTTAGAGAATATGTATTTGTACCTAAGCGATATCCTAGTAGCTAGCTACTTGGAGAAGCAACACTCCGCTTGTCTGCGTGCTCTGTTCGACCGCCTCAACAAACATGGCGTAACGATTATTGCTTCAAGATGTGAGCCGGAAAAGCCCAGCGTCACATTCTTAGGGCATGTCATCTCGTCCTCAGGCGTAGCCCGCTTGTCAGATAACGTTACTGCTATTCAGCACTACCCAGATCTTCATTCTCACTGGCAATTACAGCAATTTGTCGGCCTAGTTAACTTCAATCGGCGTTTTATTCCTAATTGCGCAGAAATAATTGCCCACCAAATACAGCTGTTACGGGAGTTAAGCGCAAGTTCGCCTTCCCCGGGGCTGCGAAACAGACTTTCACTTCCGTTAGGGATGCTATCACCAAAATAGCGCTACTCGCACATCCCGACCCGAGAGCACCCATATCTCTGATAACCGACGCCTCAAACGCTGCAATCGGAGCTGTACTTCAGCAACACACCGAGGGTTCTTGGAAGTCTTTAGCATTGTTTACCAGGCGGCTGCAGCCGGCAGAGTCTAGATATTGCAAGTTTTGCAGGGAGTTTTTCGCTGTCTACCTAGTTGTTCAACTCTTCAGGAAAGTATAAGAGGGCTGCCCATTCAAGATGTTCAGAGATCACAAGCCGGTAACATATGCGCCACATTCAGCCTCTGACCGGTGCTCGCCACGTGAAATCCACCACTTCGATTTTGCTTCACAGTTCACTGTTGACATACGACATGTTTCTGGGGCAGTAAGTCCACTGTTGATGCACCTTCTCGTGTACACCAACTTTGTTTGTCTCCAACACCGAACATCGACCTCGACGCGATGGCACAAGCCCAAATGATGGACCCTGATTGCGACGAACTTTGACGAGACAGCTCGTCAACCTTAGTGGTTGTACCTATCACAGCGTCGCAGACTACAATTCTTTGCGACGTATCGCAAGGTCGTCCAACGCCGGTAGTTTCAGCAGCTCACTGTTATACCACATTTCTGGCGTTAGACAACATCGCCTACGCTGATGGAGCTGCTTCGGTGAGGCTAGTGGTTCAAAGTTTTATTTGGTTCAGCGTTAAACGTGACGTGCGCCAGTGGTCTCGCGCCTGCCTCCAATGCCAGAGAGCGAAAGTCCATCGGCACACCAGAGGTCCATTGGCTACTTTTCCCGAACCGGAGAAACGTTTTCACCACGTACACGTTGATCTCGTCGGCCCTCTCCCGCCGTCTCACGGCAACGCCTACATACTCACCAGTGTAGGCCGCTTTACTCGCTGGCTACAGGCCATACTAATTTCCCGGCCTACGTCAGAAGAGGCCGCGAAAGATTTCTTGTCTGGTTGGGTAAGCATATTTGGTTGCCTTGCTGTGGTGACCACCGACCGTGGCTCACATTTCGACGGGGTGTTCTCAGATATGACTAAAACACTTGGGTGTAAGCATATTAGAACAACCGCCTACCACCCACAAGCCAACGGTCTGGTGGAAAGATTCCACCGGCGACTGAAAGACGCTCTGCGAACCGGGGCCAACCAGCTTTGGAGCGAAATATTTCCGTAGGCTCTTCTGAGATTTCGGAGTTCCGTCTTAGAAGAAATGCACAAATAAGTCAAATGAGTTTGTACTTGATTGCACGCCTCACCTCTCCGGAATGCTGGTGGCCCCGTCGAGACCCTCACACTTCAATCCGATGAATATGCAGTATCTAGCAAAACACGCGAACGCTTCATGCCAATCTACCGCGGGACTAATGACATTCGGGCTACATTTCAACCGCATTGAATGCTTAAACCCACGTTTCCCTGCGTGTTGATAAAACCATCGTATCGGAGTCCGTTTCGCGTGGTAAGATACGGTCCCAAAACGTTCCTTTTAGACATTGCCGGCCGATGCGACACGGTATTCATCGATAGTATCAAACCTGCAGCTGTGGAATGCGGACCAAAATGACGGACTCTCCTCAACTCATGAGTCTCACCATTGTAGACGGCTCCAGCCACTATCGTCGCTGCTCATGGGGAGTTCTAGTTGACCGAAGCCACAACACCGGCAATCGCACCGGAAATACCGGATATGCGAAGCAGCCGTATGGGCCGCAGGGCAAAGCAACCCGTTCGTTTTTCTGACTTTGTAACTATTCTCATATCCGATGGTCAGATGCCCTCCCGTTGAAAATGCATAGCCGTAATTAATAGGATAACATGTTTTTCGCGATAATCTATGAGTCCATGGACATGTCGACCCAATGTTACACCGACAAGGTCAGCATCGAATGCTGCTAGGTGTCCGCCGATGTACACAGGCGCCGTTTTCACAAGTTATTTTGTGTTTAGTACTCGCTCAGAAGAACCCATTGGACCGAGGGTGATCCACTGTCTCCGGCACGACAGCCATCGTTCCCATGGTCTACATCATGCACACACCAGTGGAACAAGAGAACTCGAGTTTAGACACTTGCCTTCCACCTTGCCTGGCGGATATTCTGACCGAAGTTTATACCCGCGGATTTGGGACGCGGTCTGATCCACCGTTTTGACCGGGGCAGTTCGGACGTGCTGCTTGGCTGCAGCGGTGTGTGGACGCGGCTAGGCTGGGGGATCACAGCTCCTGCGTTCATCTTCTAATTGTGTTTTTCATGCTGGGCATCTGGCCTACCGTCAGCTCCCAAAAAACAACACTCACTGGACCACAAAACGTGCAGACCAGTTACTTTTACATTCGAGAGCGATGCGAAGACCCCAAGACATCCGCCAGTTCTCGGCTTGTTCCTAACGGTCTCATTCAAAGCCCTTCTCCGAGGGTCTCCTAGGAAGAACCCCCTGTGGCGGACCATGGATTTGTTCCCCCGGATCGCTCGCTTTATCGAACCAGCGTAGCTGACATTTGCGCACTGCACATGCACGTTCCGCCCGCACGCTCCTGTTAAAATATACTCAACATTCCACTACTTCCGACTGTCTTTTCGATGTGCCGGTCGAGTGTCTAAGTTATCATTATTGCAATCATACAGAGCTGAGTAGGAGTGACGCACAAGTGTTTGCAACGGTTAAGGGCAAGCAAGCGTAATAGATCCGCGTTAAAACAAAAGGCCTTACAAGCCCGCCGATACCTTACTTGTTTCGCATTGCCTAGGGGTACTCCGCATCCCAGCCTCGGTATTGGTGTTTTGAATTCCTGGAATAGCTCGTGGGTTCAGGAGCA
>LUCM01008798.1:0-15431 GCA_008360955.1 Fasciolopsis buskii | reverse complement strand
TTTTTCTCTCCACATTCAGTCTGGGGAAAGTTACTGCTGACTGAAGCTTTGCAGTGTTTAGTTCTATTCATACGATGGTCGTTATCTAGGAGCCGTCGGGTTAACTTATAGCTCTTGTTTTTTTCAGTTGTATAATGAAGAACTGGTGTAAAGATTCCATACAAAAAATCAACAGGGGCGAAGAGGTAGAATTCCGCCACCTGGACTTCCAGAAGGTCTTTTATCCCGTGAACCACAGTCTGCTTTACCATAAAGGGAGGGTTTTCGGAGTTGCTGCTAAGGAGATTGACTGGATTGCACAATATCTGAAGGGCCGATCTTTCGGGGTGAGAGTCGAGGGGTGTCTATCGGAGGGAGGATTGTTACGCAGCGGGTGGCCTTGAAAATCTGCCTTGGGGCCACTGCTCCTCCTTCTGGTTGTCAGCGTCATAGCAACTGCATTGTAAAATCCGTGTCTGATGTTTGCTGACGACAAAAATATTATTGGGGGCAGCAAACAACCAGGCTATCCAGAGGGATCTGGATAAATCCTCCCAGTGGTCGGTCAGCTGGGATCTTCCGTTGAACTTGGGCAAATGTCAGTGGCTCATGGAAGGACAAGTAAATTCCCCTGACCACATGGGTCCATCTTGGCGTGAGGTTGCGTTGGAACAGACTCGGCAAGCATAAAAAGACTTCGGGATAGTCGTGAGTGCAGACTTCAAACCTAGTCTGCTATGTCAGAAGTCAGCCTTAAGCCAAATTAAGAAGACCGTATGATCTAGGAAGCCGAACGTTCTTCTGCCATTGTGATAGTAGTGTCGACCTGAGGTTTTTCACAGATCAGCACATTTTCAACTTCATGCTGTGCCATTGTATTGATGAGCTTACACTTAGGTAAACAGTTAAGCGGTCGCCTTTGACAGACCCCGAGGAAATTTGAATGCAACAGTGAGTTTGCCCCGTAGTAAATTACAAGATGCTAATTGCAAGTCTAAAGATCACAGTCTCTCCCAGTAGGTTAGCCTCTCAGATCGTGTTTGTCAAGCGCCGTTGGATGGTTATGCCTTCCAGTGTTCTTTCAGCTGGTATCGTTCTCCGATTCACCGTGACTTGAAATAACTTATATGCTATTCGGCTAGCAATTACCGTAAGTGATTTTACGATTGTCGGGCGCACGCCGCCGGGCTTTGCCGCTTTGTTTATATCCGGCAGCCTCAGAGCTTTGGGTTAAAATACACAAATACCTTTACTAATCCCGAAAGTGCGTGTGGTGTAGACACATCCGGAGCTTACGGGTCGGTTTCAATATCACGTGGATCATTCTCATCATTTAACGTAGGGCCACCCACTCCATTTCTGGACGCATTGTTCGATTCTAGTCGCTTTGACTCCCTTATATAGGCCAAGTGAAAGCTTTCTTCGTTTTGCTTTGGATGTTTTCTGCTGCACTTCTAAAACCTGCATGCTATTTTTTATGATTCGTTGATCTCTGTTTTCTGTTAACCATGCCAGCTTCAGCCTCAGCTGTTAATCGCCAGGAAAACTGTTGGTGTCCAGCAGTTTGCGCTGCTGATTTCATCACCATTCTTAAGAGACAACAAATGATCACGCAGCTTGTGAAAATTACTTTGAATTGTCAGCCTCCTTTCCCCTGAGTCAAGAAAACCTCTTCTCAATCTGGCCTAGCCGTTCTTAGAAAAAGATCCCTTGTATCCAATTTGCCAGATTTTTACACTGGGCGGAGGGCTTACTCCCACGACTCATTCGCGAAAGAACCTCACTAACACTTGGCTATTAGTACCTGATGTCTGCAAAAACATGAACCCTTCCGAATCGTTCTCATACATGGAAATATTCAGGTCAAAAATCAGTGGATTGTGTACATTTCTGTGTTTTTGGCATCTCGCCTGACTTGAGGGACGGTGGTCCTTTGATGCATTTGCTGCAGCAACGCCTTCTCAGCCCTACCCTGCTTTCATTCTTTTGTATTCTTTTTGATCCTTTGGAGGTTAAAATAACCGAGATGGGAATGAAGTTTGCCTGGCTGCCACATTTTCCAATGCTTTATTTAATTGTTTCCCGTGAAGTACTTCGGGGATGTAGCCTTCTACACACAAAGAATAGAAGCCCCGCCTACCTTTGTTCTCACCGCAACAGAAAATCAGCTGCCTTTAGTTTGACTTTGGATTCTTCGTGGATCAAATCCTTCTAAGTTGGGTGCCATCCCACTTCCAGCGATGTCCTTACCCGCCCCACGTCTATAGACATGATGCCCCTCAATCGTAACTTGTGAGATGCGGTTATTTCCAATCGGTCACATCCCGGCGATCTCGACGATTTCATCTTTACTTCCGTCAAACACGACCACCAGCTCATTACATTTTTTCCAGGTGCTACACGTGTGATGTAGGTCGTCACCGCATTCACCCTTATTCTTGGGTACCTTTTGAACCCCCAGCGCAAGGACAGGACATGTCTCCGTTTCTTTGCAATGCAAGCAATTCTACGACACCTGGAGACCTTTGTCGAGTAATTTGGCACCTGCCCCAGAAGACTTCGGTAACTGCCGTCTAATAACTATCCAACCAATATTATTCTTACAGGTTGTATGACCTCGGGGTACTTGCCCACGGTATTAACCGTTCGTACATCTACAGGATACGCTGTGTATCCAGTCGGACAGCACCGTACCAGGAGTCCACACTGCCTTCTCCGCTGGCAGAAAAGTGACCGATCGATCAGCTGAAGACAAGGATCGCGTCAGTGACATCGATGTGGTCTCATCCCGCAATTCGAGCTAAAAATATAAATGCATAAAAACTTTAATAATACGTGAATTTCTAGATTTCAGAGAGGCATGCACAAGGCGAGATCAAATGTGGACAAGGTTGGTGCATTGTAAATACGGAGAACAAAACCAGACATGAAACCTGAACGTGTGAGCTCCCATGAATAACTGGAGCACGATAAGAGTATGCAATGTGATACGCTAAGCATTCACTTTCCAGTTTAAACTCAGAGCCAAACGGTCGTTTGGCTATTTTATACAAGACTATTCGGGACAAATGACAGTTGTGGGCTGTGCGTTATTTAAGGTTTAAATGCATCAAAAGCTTGCATCGCAGGCGCAAAATTGCGCTTGAAAACGATGGCAAACATCGCAATATAGCAGGATTTCCGAAAAATCGAGAAGGCCTTGTGATAGACGGAGAAGATGAACTTCGACGATGAAAAACAAAATGAATATGATAACGGGAGGGAGATCATGCAAAACTAGACCAGAATCACAAGAGGTGAATATGGAAGTGGCCATTAACGATTATAGAGGACCAAAATAATGCTGAAACTGAGGCAGAGGGTAATAGTTGAAGTTGTGCCAGACCATTTATTGGATGACAATTAATAAAGATTTGTGGATGGAGACAATGGAATCCGCAAGGGCGTAAACTGAACTCACGCTGCGGGCAGCGGACAGGACTGAGAGGTGTGGTGGGAAGGTGTTCGTGCAAGAAGAAAAAACAGTCCTTAAATACACTTGCCGCGGATGAGCTACATGTTGTGCTTTCCCGAATTCGATTCCTTGGTATCCTTTGGCAGCAGGGTTTTGGAAGTTTGGGAGTTGCAGGCCACTATTGTGCTAATTGTAACGGTTTATTGGTCAGTCGTAAAGTCCCTTCGGAATAGTGATACCCATGCGGTTGTTAGCTCGATCTGCCTGGCCTTTGATTTGAACGGACTGGCACTGAGCAACAGATCTGGCTAGCAGGTTCCTAGAAGGGATAAATAAGCAGCGCATAGGATGGAACGGAGCATTTGGCGACGAGGTCTGTATTTCATCTGCACTTTCTATTAGCCAGCTCATAGGTAATGTGGTCATTGGTGAACCTGAAGAACGGCCGAAAAAAGAGCAAGATAGCATTGTGGAATTTGTTTCAGCTGGTGTTATGGCGAATAAATAAAATAAAAAAGTGATTGCACTCAGATTCTTACGAGCTTTTGGAATGGCTGGACGAACGGTTGATTGCGTAAATTGACGTATTTGACAGCGAATACTGTTCGTCCTTCCTTGTTGCGCCTAAGAGAATCTGGAAAGCACCTGATGTGCTCAACTGGAAAGTGAATTCGTTTGAATTCTAGCCCACAGCAAATTGATCGGAACTGAACCAAAACGACGTTTGCCTTAGAATTTTGATAAAGCACCTGGACAACTTTATCGCAGGGATTTGTGTAAGCATTAGGTGCATGAGAAGTGCTTCTATATAGCAGCCCGGCTTTTTCTTGACTATTGCCCACATGGATGGATGGACATAATCTATCCATGAGGCGAAACCGGGGCCATGCACTCCTACGAGCCGACCAATGTCAAGGACACTGCCGACCTAGTTCCAGTAGTTCAAGGGAAGGCGTACGCCATGATTTCCATCGAGGAAGATAGAAGGACAGCTGACTCCGGCTAGGTTAGGGTTCCAACCGGGTACACTGAGAAAGTATGTCCAAAAGATGGACGCACCGAGAAGTCAGAAATAGGACCACAATTGTCGAAAACAAATGTTAAAAGCGGGAAAGACTTTGTAGATTAAGTTCTCGAATGATTTCATTGAAAAGAGAGCACCCAGAAATACTATTTTCGTCTTCCAGCCTGAAATAAGGACACCAAATGAGTGAATCTAGGAATGAAACACTAGTTATATCAAGTGAGTGGGACAGAAATCTAAAGCCGGAGGCAGAAATCTGGTGGTTCAAACGCGGATTGTGACAAATGGTAAGTTCTCCGAACGGACAATTTGATATAGGAATTTACGAAACTATTGCCGGAAAAAGGGTTTTGGTGCCTCATCTCATACATGCTTTTATAGGATTGCAGGCATGTTTGTTTCAAATCGGTACGCAATTCGGACACTCGCGGTTTTTGGACTCGCGTAAACCATGTGCGTTTTTCTGCGCGGCGATGTCGATTATCGATCCGAGTCAGTGAGGTCGAAATTCTGAGCTGGATTTGGGCTTGAATTTTGAGCAATTTTATGATCCAGTATCATTTAAATTACGAATTGGTTGTTTCGGATCTGTGATTCGAATTTGGCTGTGGGTTTTTCAAACGCTCTTTACACCGAGGAAGCAATCATCAAGGTGTCCAAAGCTAGATGTGACGTACATGGCGGAAGAAACATAAATTCTCTGAGAATAGTAGATTAAGACTAGGAGTCTGGTCCTAAGCAACCGCACAGCTGAGCCAATAGAAGCTCCTGAAAATCGATGAATTACCGCGGACAGCCGAATAGATCCTGCCAGAACTGCAAACACGGAGCTCAACGACCAGCGTTTAACCAGACCCATGCGTGTGTACAGCGTTCCTGATAGACTTATTGGGACTCGGTAGTATCCAGGATCCCGGAAAAAGCTGCAAATATCCCACAAGTAAAATGACCCAACACCCGAGAATACCCTCCTTTAAGTGGCCAAACGAGCAAATAAACCGGTAAAAATTGATCATAGTGGTAGCAGTCTTCCAGTTTAAAAATGTGCGGGCACACACAAGTCGTTCCGAGATAGGTACGGACGCTAGGGTGTATAAATGCACCAGATCACTGAATTTGGCAGACATTGGCCTTGGCAGCTCGCCGGAGATCTCGGAAGTCGGGGACTACATGGAACCAGTTTTGTGCTTAAGCAACAGCGCCGCCTTAGACAGGCGGTGAGAAGGAGGTGAGAGGGCTGTCGAAGAAACTTGCGAAAGAAATGGCAAAGCATCCCGACGTCCATGAGGGAATGAGGTGCATGGTGAACTTGATTAAAAGGGCAAATTTTATGGTACTTTGCATCAACATAAGCAGCGCAAAAAAAGTATGAATAGAACCACTTGATAGAGCGCGGAAGAGAAAGGCCGCGCTCGGTGGTAACAAAATAGTGTGACTTGTTTAAGCCTAAAGCAGTCCACAGAGCGCAGAAAATCAGTGACTTGTTCGCAGGTAGAAGGGCTTGTTCGGAGAAGTGAATGTCCTGCCAAATGCAGACGGCCTGGCGTGAGGGAGATCAAAAGTAATCAAGCGCCAAAACTAAGATGCAAAATAAGCCAACAGACCTTGCGTACGAATATGAAGATCAAAGGGTCATAGAAACGGAGGATTAGAAAGTAGCGCGGTTGCCATAACAACTATGTTCAGAGGTAAATGCGCTGGCCGTAGGTAGGGAGAAAACAAATGGAATACGAGAAGCAGCAAGCTCAGTGCAGTAGAGGATACATTTATATTATGCGTGCAGTATAATAACACAAAACAGCCTATGAGTTAAAACAAGAGACTTCGCTGTTATTTCTCGGCATCCAAACCATATGGTACTAGTCGCACTTGGACGAGAGTGGCCACGTGATGAAAGTTTTTACCTCCCAACATGAGTAAGGAAAGATTCCCAAAAACCTGACGGGGAGATCGGAAAATTGGACAAAAACCTGTGGCTAAAAACAGAGCGTTTGGAATGCTTCAATGGCGAGGAATATGTTGACTTGCAAGCAACCTAGCCAAAGGTCAAACAAAACCCCCACGAACTTCGAGATGTAATTCTGTCCGTGCAGGATTAAAAATGGAGAAAACCAGATCGGACGAATCCGGCTGCAAGGATGTCCGCAAGACAGTTGCAAGAGACTGGTAAACGAACCTCCGCTAGCCGAAGTTTTGTAGCTGCAAAAGGCGAAATTTCAAAACGAAGCGAGGACATCGTCGGAGTTAGCCTTGGAAGAAGGAATGTGAAAGAACTGCGTAGTGTACTGTCATTATGTCCAGTGAAAGTGGGTGTTTAGATATGGCTTCGGTGGCCTAGGTCCAGCAACAAAACCGAAACCAGTGGCAATGTCCCTTTTGTTCGTGCATGTCACCGAATCCGTGTCATAAAGATGTACCATGGTACTCCACTCGGGTTTCATGCAGGAACCTGATCTCCTCTGCGCTCACCAGTAAATTACTCAAGATTATAGGCCCATTTTTCTTTCGTCCAAATGTTTTGGAACCCAATGATATCCTCAAACATCCTAGGCTACCAGCAACCTACCACCTAACTTTAAAACCGAAGCACACTAGGACTTTGAAGCCCATTCTCTGTGTGCTTGACTCCCACTGCACGCCATTTTACTGACCCGTCACTCCAAGGCTATTGAGCCTCCATTTCGTGAATGGAAATCTCTGATTTTATTAGCTTCCTGCTGGTTAACCCACAAGCATTGCAAATCTTCTCTGTAATTCACTTGTGATAAAATGCTTTTCCAAGGCTGTTGCAATCAGACTTACTTTTAATTCATGTACGTGTAAAATTTTAGAAACCTGCCTCAAGTTTCGCATTTTCCATCCTCCGCGATAATTCGTCTTCAGTTCACCTCCCTGATGCATTCTGTCCCCAAACACTCAATAATCTCACACCTCCAAGAACACCATATTCTAATTTAATTTTTCACGAAGTCTTCTCTAGTTTGACTTATTCTCCGGTTGCTTGTTTCCTCACTGGAGCCATCATTCCTAAGAGGATCACTGACGAACTTCCCCATGCAGCGACCTGGAGAACTTTGATTGTTTCTCAGTAAAGTTCTTACCTCTTGAGTTAATTATGATCTATTATAAAACGATTTTTTGCAATATAACGCAAATCACTTTAGACGTCAGCATTTGCTGTTATGTTTGAAGCTGCTGATCGTTCATCCAAGAGGCTCGATTGGACAAATGAGGGATCCGGGCTGTGTTTAGCCAAATGTCTTAAAACCGTTGGCAACTGCATTGAGTACCCTCTATGTGGTTGTTTTCTAGCCTCTATGACATACGGCGAGCTTCTGCGTGACTGCCAGATAGCAGTTATGGTGGCTTTCCCCACCAGTGGACCGCATGTGAGGATACAGACCCACTGAAACGCGAATCTCTTCTGTTACTTGCAAGTGTCTTCAAGCACCTATGAAGGAGCCTGTGGAAGAACTTGCTCCTGTAATAAGCATGACATGAAATCGCGAAGGTTAAATCCTGTCCCGCAATCTTCCTTGGGTTCTCGGGGGATTGCAGCAGGGCTTGGTGAAGGAAAGATGGTAAAAGTATAATGTAAAAAATGTGGCGAGGCTTGAAGTTCAGAAATCGTGGGCTGCTGATGTATAAGATTCAGCAAAACCCCAGGCATTTAATTGCCTTTCCGGTTTCCTGACAAGAGGATCTTTCTGTTTCAGGGTAAGGAAGGGAAGTTCGAGGCTTCTTGGGGTATCACAGGCTTATCGTAAAGGTAAGATCGTGAATCGCTACCTTTCCTGCTCTGTGTAAATGACTCAGCTACAAAGTTGTAAACAACAGGCTTTGCCTTTGCCAAAGAAAGGAAGGTCGAGGGCAAGTCCTCACGGTGGCCGGCAGGGGACCTTAAAACAGTGATTTGCTGGAATATCAAATGGGATATGCTGCTAGATGGAACCAAAGTTTACCCGCGTACCAATGTCTTGAAAGGACAGGCAGTGGTAATAGAAAGTGGGATGTTCTTAACTAATGCAGACTGTGGACCCAGGGGTTATCTAGAAGGTGGACTACAGGTTGGCTGTAAAATATGAAGAACTTGCCAAAATGCAAGGGAGATTTCTGGGAGGAGGTACTCACCTACCTGTACAATTTTACAGCCGGGGCACTCTTGGGATACCGTATGAAGGTCTGGGCGCTATCCCTTAAGATGCATAAGGCTGGCCACAAGAAGGTATGAAGTCCATGAATGCTGGTAGTACAAAGATACCCGGAATACCTGAACTTTTATTCACTGGAAAATCCAAGGAGATTTGATTGAACGTTTGAAATTCCGAAAAATTTAAAGCGGTAGATCCTGACTGCATGTTCATTTAAGCCACCCAGAATGGATAACAAAGAAACGTTTATTACCCTGGCAAACCAGCATCAGTTTAAGTGGGCTTGCAAATATTTCCGCAGTAAAGTGTTGCGGCCGTTAAAAAATGCCAGGAGAGGGCAAGACCTCTGAAATCGCTGGTGCGTGCAGAGGACTGCTAGATAGCAAGGGGTTTGGGAAATTCGAGGCACAAGGTAGTCAGGACTTAGGAAAGTGCAAAACTGCTCTCAATGCTGTGAAGACTAGACAATAGACCATTGTGAAATAGTGCGGCGCGAGCACACGGTGTTCTGCCACTCCAGTTTAGTGAATGCGGAACTTCTACAAAAAACTAAATTGGAACAAGAAATCAAGGATGGCTTATTTAAATTCTAAAACTTAAGCATAACATCAAAGATAATGCGAACCTTGGGAGGAAACCCAATTTTCCCATCCAGTGAGCTTAAGAATACTAAAGGTATAAGATTGAACTTGGTTGTCGTCTTTAGGTAGGCGGAGCTGTAAGAGTAGGCTACAGTCTAGGCTAGTAGGGGGCGTTTTAAGTCCGCAAGGTAACACGCAATTTGAGAAACTGCGAACGTGTTTAGGCGCATTTCCTGAAAAACCCATCGAAATGTGCTCCCCTAATCCCTCGATGAGTCTTTGTTTCATTTTTTGTAAACTGCTGAGAGCAGCTATTTATTCTCCTTTCTTGTCTTCGTGACTGAAAATTGACAGTCTTTTTATACGCAAAAAGTCTTTGTAATACAGAACCGATTTTCTGTTCGAACAGTTTAAATATTTGATTTCTTTTCGAACTGGTATTTTGCGGCTGTGCTTGTTGCTTTTTCCTTATTTTTAGGATCGTGCACCTTCATCTTGAAGACTCTGGTCTTAGTTGTCCCTTTTTTGTGCTGTGTCCACTTGGAGTTTACTTTCATCAAAAGCCCTCCTAATATCGCGTTCTATCATCAGACGCATCCCTAATCGCGCCGTTTTGCTGGTCGAGTTGTCAGTCACCATGCCTTCCTTGGCAGCCCTGCTGGGTCAGACAATCACCTACTCAAACCAATTACTTTGAAACCTCAGTGTTTAGTGCTCAATTCTCAATCCTGCGATTTTTGCCTAGATTCATCTTTTGCGGTCGCAAGTTTGAAAAACTACAGGGACAGGGCAACCGTAAATGTTTTGAGACAAATTAGCCACCCTCAAATTTGAGATCTTTAAGCAGAGAAAATGAAGAAAGCAAAACTCAATGAATGCGTATTTGACGCCATTCCTGCGCTAATTTACTTTCACCAAAATATGAAAAACAGAAAACTGGAGGTTGTACGACTGTTGTGAAAATGTAGGTCAACGTTGGTATATTGACTTGACAATCCTCCGGCTTTCGGACAGTGCTGCCAAGCTGTTCTGTACAGTAATGAGGAGTGAAAACAGATAACCAAAAGAAGTGGCGGAGATCGGCTCGATTTTGAACGAACCGCGGTCCAGTTTGCGCACGTACTTAGATTCTTGTTGGTTTAGTCCTTTAACCCTTTGATCAGACCTTACCTGGCCCAATCGGACGTAGATGTCTGAGCGGTGTCCTTCGGAATTTTCCCGAAGATCGCGATAAAGATGATGATACAGACCTAGAAGCAAGTGAGAGTATGTCCGGATCGTTAAAACGTTCAACAGTACATGCACACGCATTTAGCCAAAGCGTGGTAATTTACTTCACTTCAATCGTGTACGTGTAGGTAGCATCGCGCGATGTGACCGTAACACTTATGCGACATTCTTTCAGTGACTGCATCCATTTTTCCTCTGAGGCGAGCTTTCCCTTGCCTCCCCAGATATTTCTGTCTGGCTATTCGCCGCTTAGTTTAGATGTCAACCGTTATCTTTAGAGTAGCCCGCTGATTGTTTTAGTTTTGAAGAGGTTTCGGTCTTTGCAAAATGCCAGGTTCCAAATGCACACCTAATCACAGGGTGTGACAAACGCGTCGTCGAAGGAACTTGTGGGAATTTAAAAAACGGCGGGCGAGATCAAAGTGCTCGACGGTTAACACTAAAGTCCGCCAACCTCGTTGCCAAAACTCACAGGCAGATTTTGTGTGTGGACGGCATAAATAGGTGCCATGTAGTCCCTACCAGGAACAGGTGCTTAGCAAGTTGCAGCTGTAGACACCGTCTAATAGGGCCAGTAGCCCATGTTTAACACCAGTGCCGACAAAACCGAGTTCATAATCTCCAGTACAAAGAAAGACTTAGAGTAAGCTCACAAATCTGGCTTCAAATGAAGTAAAATTTAAACCGCGGACGTCAGAACCGATCTCAAAAGGACAATAAGTTGAGAAGACTGTGGAACAAAATATGCGTCACACGATAACTTAAACTGGTACGGCAGTGATTCTCAAAAAAGGACATATCGATTGCGGGTCAGGTTAACTCGGGAGAAAATGATTTACCAAGGGAAGTTCATGATTTGCAAATGAAAAACTAATTAATGAAATGAATTCCAAGCTGATTGGTATTGATCCTTAATTGCTAAGCACCATCCATTTGCGAATTAAAGTGAGGTGAAAATTAGATCATTGACGAGTCCGGAATTGACTGAAGATATCTTGAATTAGGCCAACTGCATGAAGCACGCGATCATAGGGCCGTAGAACAAAACACCAAGATACTTGAGGGGCAGTTTGGCAGCCGATTCGATTCGAGTAGTCACGAATATCTATGCCAGGTACATACTGCTATCCGATGCCTTCAGGTTTGAGCAGTTTGCATGAAGCAGATATCAAATAGAATCGGAAAGACTTGGGGATGTCTGAGGGCTGGACATGCGCAGGGTCAAAGAAAGCGGGCAGTTCACTTCACTTCACTTGGCGGTGGACGGAAATAACCCAAGAGACGAAACTAGCTCCCTGAATTCTTCCTATTGTAAGCTCAGAATGGCATCCGTCCTTGCCAGTGTTATCTTCCGCGTATCCTCGTTCCCGTTGTGTGGTCCGCGGCGGAGTTGGATATATATATAATATGATGAAGTCTAACATTCTTCTCTCTTTCACATAGTCCGTTTTTCTCACTCAAATTAGTTTTGAACACCACGCCACAGAAAAACCGTAAAAATTACCACCGAGAGAATGGGCGGGCCACGATCTACACCTAATTCGCAAATAGGAAATTGCTCGGTAGAGATAGCTGATGTATTTTACGAAATAAATAAGAGATCTGAAGACTTGGAGATACGAGTGATCAGCGCTGTTACCCAGCCGACCTCAGCCGGGGCAGCGATTACCAAGCTGGCTCCACTCCCATCTCATCGAGCCTTCGTCAAACCCCTCCTTGCACGACCTAGTTGGGATTAGCCCATTCATTGGTTCAGTGTCGTCTGAATCACTTAGACGTATCCGTAACAGATACAATGCTGTAATCTTCAATATTCCACAACGCGAACCACTGGAAAAGGTCAAAGAAACCATAATGAAGCCGTGCAATATGGATCACCATTCTAGTGACTTTGTGAGACTAAGGAAAAAGATCCAACAAAAATCGTGCCCGATCCTGGTGCAATTCCAAGGCGAAAAAGTCGCCTGTGAATTCATCAGGAAGAAAAATGCCATCGCTGTAAACACCACGTACAGAACTACAAATTTCGGAAGATAAAACACCGCTCCAACGTGATGTACTTGGTCTCCATGAAAGCAGAACCCCCGCCTTCCCAAGCGTGCAAAGCATTAAGTCCCTTCCGCTATCCTGCTACACCATCAAACCCATGTTCACGATGGCAAACCCCAGAACTCCCTCTTAAAATTGAAGTTGATTTAAATAAGTCAATCTCCTTACATCCCATTCAACAGCCGCATAGAAAAATGCATACTGAACCATCCACTTCAGGGTGCAAGTCCCAATGCAGTCTTTCACAGCCCCTTCTTCAAAGTCCCAGCGGAAGTCTGCAAATGAGGCGGTCGGTATGGTTAGAGCATCCAGTCTGCCTACTCAACTCTAAATCTGGTCCCATTTTTCCTCTCACCCTAGGTCCCAACCCACCCAATACACTCTAAAATTGTCACCGAGAAGGACACCAACGTTTTTGTTTACGCCCAAGAGGCCACTATACACACCCCGTATCACACAACTGAGAACATTTGGCCCAAGTTTCAGCACCACCTTAGTAAGTAAATCAAAAACCCCTAGAACTTCATACATATCAAGATATCGAAGGCAGATTCGATCGTTCAAGCCCTCTGGTTTCCACCTAACACTTCGAAACTGCTATCCAGTTTCCCCTATATGGACAACTATTTAGCCAAACTCGTATCTCCTCTACACCTCCTAGGGATACCGTCAGGTACCAATCCATCCCGTTTCAGCTAGCCCCACAGCAAACTCAACGGATGCCGCGCAACATACAACGAAACAAAGTGTATATCAAACCCGAAAGGCGTGTGAACTATGGACCTAGTTAATTGGCTCCCTGTGATTACCGGTACCTCCCCTATACCCTAACAAGTCCCACATTTCCGAACTCTGTGTCGTTTCTGCCAAACCTTCTTTCGTCCCTAAACTACCCCACTCCTGCCCTACCTCCCATGCCAATGGCCCACCCTACTCTCTCTATGTAACTGAATGTAGGATGGCAAACGTGACCACGTCGGAAATGTCCCGTGTAACTGAATGCAACATGGGCGGATTACGTTCTCCCGGCCCGCGAGTGAACCACCCATCTGAAGTCATCCCAAAGTCGCCTAACAGATCATCTGCCGTCCGCTTCCAGTCATGTTGCCCTGGGCCGACGATTCCCCATTCAAATGATGCAACACTCCTCCAGATGAAGACGGCCCCAAATGAAACAAAATTGGTTGTAACCAAGAGTGTTGGTTCCCCCAGTCCGTCAACAAGCAAGAAACCGAGTTCCATTCACCATGACACCAATCAGCGGAAATGGCTCTTCAGGAAAATTTTCGCTAATATTATTAAATGCATGCTCCAGGTTGAAGAAAATTAAATATGTCCGTCTTCTCACACTCTCGTCAAATTTTGATTTCGTACCTATTATAGAGACGTGGCTCCATAAACACACTCCTGACAACGCCATAATAATTCCCGGCTATAAGTCCTTCAGGAAAAGCCGTTGAACCCAGCGTGGAGGTAGCTGCCTTGTCCACATCACAGAAACTATACCAGCTACTTTGTGCCAGGATACCATGCTAAACACCATTTAAGATTGCGTTTGGGTTAGAGCTGAGATGATCAATGAAGACCTCCTTATTGAAAGCATTTGATGACTCGCTATTTCTTGCCAAACGACTTTTTTATGATAACAAATCAAGTGAATACTGTTTTTGACCTGGCAGTTCACAAGCTTCTCGCTGGAGATATCAGTGCACCTGGTATATGCCAGTCCACGCTTTCCGCCCCAAATTACTTGATCCCTTTCCTTGAAAGCATTCATCATGGAGCCAACATGAAACTAATGCAACAAGAAACCTCAATGTTCTTGACTTGATATTTACGATAGGCTTAACAGACATTCAAACGCCCACTGAACCTAGTCTACCTGGGTGTGATCACTTGTCTGTTAGCCGTCCGTTTACATTGCCCATCCCGAATAGGTACCCCTTACATAACCTAAGGCTGTATTTCAGAGCTGACTGGAATCGCCTACCTACTCTAGTTCGTACTTCAAACTGGGACGCATTTTTACTATCCACAGAAGTACAAGCGGCCGCTGATCAGTTATACTCCAACCTGCACAAGTGCCTTGAAGCCATTACTCCGTCCCACACGCTAAGCATGCCACCCAAAAGAACTCGTCGTGATCGAATAAGCTGTAAGCTCGCATAACACCAGCGGGCCCCTTCTAAGACCAGTGATTTTTCGTTCTGCAAATAAATCGATTAACTAATAACCTAGAAGCATTACTTGACCAAAGAAGAAAAGAGCAGGAGCTGCAAGCTCTAAACCAGCCGAACCCAAACGCAACTGCCAAAACTGCTTAAATGCAGAATTACTTGTGGGTCCTCAGTTACTCAAGTCCCGTATATCATTCTAAACGACATCTATTTAGACAACCCACAGGAGATTATAGAATCTTTTTGTGAATACTTTTCATCTGTTCTGGTAAACGATAACAAGCCCTATACCCCATGCCAAACTCGCTTGACTACAGAGTCGTACTCGACAGCTGTATTTCTTCCGAAGGACGTGGCACGGCTGTCAGTAAAAAACCAAAACTGGCTACCACTCTGGGCCTGATTCATCGCCCAGGCTGCCTTCGCATTAGATGGGAAAGATATCCCAATTTTCTTAGCAAACATCTTCAACTTATCCATTCAATGCCGCACCTTCCCGTCACAGTAGAAAACCTCTGCGATTACACCCGCTCACAAAAAGGTACACGCTATGACCCTGCAAAGTACCGCCCAATAAACCACACTCCTACAGTTTCCAGGATCATGGAATGTCTGATCAAGAAGTCTTATGGCCCACATAAACTTACTAACCGTGGACAACATGGCTTCCTTCATAAAAAATCCTGCGCTACTTGCGCAACGGACTTCCCGAACGCTGGCACTCAGGCCCTGAGCTCTGGGAGGTCAGTTGTAGTGATATTTTAGACATGAATAAAGCTTTCGACA
>LUCM01008795.1:46662-64809 GCA_008360955.1 Fasciolopsis buskii | reverse complement strand
TTTCCCTGAGGAGCTCCACCTCAATTGGTGGATGTTTTAGCAGGCCATCGGACGCTTTTCGGAGTAGCTGTGGGAGGTGCTGATGCTGAGGGCCAGCTAAATTCTGTCTGAAAGTGCTCCACCCAGCGTGCAAGATGTCGCTGCTGGCTGTAGATAGGCGAACCGTCAGCCTCAGATCGTTTCGTTCACATCTAATGCTTTCCTACTGGTAGGTCGGATGAGGTGAAACGGCTAGTGGGAATTTCCAAAGGCGGGAGCATACTCTATCTCCGAAGCTCTTTGAGACCACCAGATCTCGCGATCCCTACGCAAGCCTGCACTGAGCTCACAACTCATTACTTTCTGTGCTCATTATACTCGCTACCATCCGCGATCGAATGGCGTGCCTCAAAAAGACCCAAGGGCTTAGCGTGAGTCCAGGATGTCACAACACGATGAGTCCGGCCACAACTCACTAAGCCAGCAGAATGCAAGGCATTCGTGATAAGCTGCCAGTGTTAAATTTTTTTTTGTGGTGGGCGCAATCTTAGCTTTTCAGCCAGTCCACTACGAGAGCCGAATAGGCCAGTTGAATCAGACAGCTAGTCGCAATCTAACCCATTCTTCAACATATGTTTTTAGGGCCGACCAAAGCACATACTTAGCTTAATGCATATTAACCTGTGTTTGGAGTTGAGGGGTGTTCTCCTGTACGGCGACCAGTCTTCTGGGCACCCCCATCTGTAGCTCATGGCAGTGTGGTGGATTTGGGTCCACCGCTGACCCGAAAAGGTCGGACGCCAGGTGTCGTACTGGCGATTGGAACTTCTGAAGCTCTTACTGGGGAGGAGCAATCGATGGTCGGAGCACAAAACCAACAACCGCCCCCCGTTTTCAAACTGGCGGAATCGAGACGAAAGGGGTCTCCTTCAAGGACAGCCGACTTACTCAAGTATTCCTGTCCCTCGCCGCAATTTCGATGTCACTCCGTTTTGCTGTACGTAGAGGATCATGTAGCTTTTGATAGAAACTATCCGTGACTGCATCTCGGCTGCACTCTGTTTTTGGTTACTCTGAGACAATGTGCAAGTTGCGTCTGTCAGGACGAAGTCTATTTACTGTGCATGGACTTATAAGTCTCACTGCGCATAGCCGACTGTCAACTGGGATCCAGTCAATCTGTGCAGCCTCAGCCCTTTCATTAAGAGCCACACCAACGCCAGCAACACCAGAAACCTTGGGATGACCGAAAAACGCAGATGAAACTTCACAGAAAGACTGGATGAGGATGTCAATCGGATAACAGGGCTGGAGTCTTGAATTCGAGTCTCTTGGATACAGTACGCATCAATGACTAGGGTCTGCAGTGTACGGGCCAAGCACCTGTTGAGCTATACACAACGGTGTTCGCACATCGAAGGTGGCTTGTTTGAAGCAGCATCGATTACGAAGAAGTGCATCAGCCGGCGAAAGCAGATTCGGTGAGATTTGGATGCTGTCTGAGGGCGAACTGGAGAGAGCAAGAACAGGGCTGAATCCATTGGCACTACCGCTAGCATGGCCAACTGCAGTTCCCGATGAATGTATGGAAATGGAGTGGAAATTTGGGGAACAGCAGAAATTAATAGAGGAACAAACAGTTGTGTACGATGAAAGGTCGTGATTGCAAGAAATGTTCGTTCGCAGATCAGCAACATTCATGTTTGTGTGCTTTGCGGGCTGTTGTATTACTCGGTTGCCCAGTCCAGAGTAGCCATTTTTACTCGAGGATGCGCCTCTAGCCTTTGCATAACCAAGTGCTTTCTGCAGAATCATTCCAGACGAGCCGCTGGCCAAATTGGTTCTTGCATCTCTTCTGGAAAACCTCGCCGGGTCAGTGGAGCACGACAAAAGGCGAGGCCAATGGGCTTATTTGATTCGTGGGCCACACTCGCCACGTTGCAGTCCCACCAACGGACTCTTGTGGTCGTAAACAGTGTTGGATAGGAAAACATACTGAGGTTCAGAAGATTGCAGCCATCGGAACTAGTCGCTACCTTTATCGATTGATTGGAAATACTGGTCCAAGTGCCACCGAGGTGATGAAAGAATCTCCCACTTATGCCGGCAAATGAGCCAATGCAGGTAGATACCATTCCTCCATTCAGAATGGAAATCACCAAGGAGATAGATTTTATGAAAGGGCTTAAGGCAGCTTACCTAGATGGACTCCCTTTGCCTATTCTTCAAGGACGGTATTGAAGTGTTAACGTGTGAGTTGACAGAATTTCCGAGTTCAGTATGAACAGAGACACTGATTCCTTAAGACTGGTGTGAATCGATGATAGCGGAGGTGATAGGTCCTTATGTGAAGTTCACAGATGAACTAGTTTGGAGAGCGGACAGTGTCCTTTAATAATTATCTAGTGCTAGCAAACGGTGTATGCGTGGAGATCAAGCCGACTTCCGATGCAGTTGGAGTTGTACTCACCAAATCTTCACTCTGCCGCAAATTTTAGAGCACATCTCAGTGTTGCTATCTTCTTCTGAAGGTTGTCTCGGAGAACTTCAGTTCATTTTTCCAATATTTTACGTTAATATCCAAAGTTTATTCCTTCCTTACGGTGATATTCCGCCGGAGTTTACCACGAGGAGTGGTGTTCATCAGGGTTGACTTCTTTCTTCATTTCAACTTTTTCATTAAGGTAATAATTGAAATCACCCTATCCTCTTGTAAGAATACTAGAATCTATATTTCTCCCGCAGTAAATCGCTTGATTCAGAATCTGTAGTGTATGTTTTGCTTCTGAGTGAAGACCCAAGTAAGTAGCAGTTTTTTCTCAATCCTATGAACGATGGTGTTGATATGTTTTGTATGCGTTTTGCACGTTCGAAGTGCAAAATGTTACAGGACTGGATTGCCTTAAAACAGAATCCTGTTCTTGTAGGGGAAGAATTGAGCGAGGCTGAATGATTTAGTTACTTGGGTAGTTGCATCCTACCAGGTGGCCGCGCATGCAGTAGACCCAATTGACATTCACCAACTTGACGCACTTGCAGCTTTGTAGTGACATCACATTAACAACCACTCAGTCGGTCCTTTTCTGAGACAGAACTGTGACCGTCGTTGGCAGATGTAAGATTTCCGGTGTTTGAACGCCGTCGTCTTCGTAGTATTGCTGGAATACAGTGGGAGAAGTTTGTGGTTAGCTCAGGAGTAAGGCGTGAGATACTGCATCGCAGCGTTCATTTTGTAGAAGCACTGAGTATGGTGGTTAAAACATGTTTTGCGCACGTCGGCGGAATGTCTGCCTTGCTGTTCGTTATAACGGTTAAAAGGTAGATCAAAGTGATAAGCCGATACAATGGCAAATAGTCATGAGAACGTTATCCAGTGGACTCTCTCTTGTCGTTACAGTTAGACTGCCGAGCTTCGAGCTCACGATACCCCACGTAGTGTTTTGGGTGACGATGCGTGATGTTGCTCGTTGACGCAGTCAGTTCGATTCTCGAGTTCGAGATATTTCGTCTTCTTTATAGTTCCCCAACTTATGACCTCCCAGTTGATCTTCCCCTATTTCTCGTTCTATTTTTTTCATTTTTGAGGTAACAATCCAAATCAGAACATGTTGGTGCGCAATTGATGGTTGTCATGACCAAATTGAACTTTCCACCGTCGTTGTTTGCGTAGAACTTGGGTGGAATGACAGCGTGACTAATGCTAAGATTCGTAATTGAGAAATTCATAAAAGTTGTACCCTGGAAATTTCGTGACAGTTCTAACAGTAACAGCGGAAAACAAAATCTTCACTGGAATTTTATTGCTATATTCAGTCTCCTTGAGTACCTTCGTCATTCTGGTGTTAAAATCCAAATGCCGTGTACAGAATACTATGGATGATTCATAGGTTTTCCTGTCCAGTCTGCATTTTCACTCGTAAAATGTAGTTTATGAACACGGAAAATTGTATGAAAAAATACTAGGCGTTCTTGAACAGATGGAAGAAGAATGAATACATTTGCCCTCTGTCCATCGTGATTGGCAACGAATTACACGAGGCAACTAACCTAGGCTTTGAGAACGCCACAATATACTGTCCATTCCGTGTTATTGACAGTTACCATGCTAGCTCAATATCCGTTTTAATTACTACGGTAGTCAGACTAATGCTCTCATAGGTCTTCGGATTTTGACCGTTAAGAGCAAGAAACGCCTACAGACTATAAATATCTGCCCGATGAGAACTCTGTGTCATCATTACTGACGCCCAATGTAATGTTTGTGTGAACATTCGGTTTGAACGTCAATATTACGTATTGTTTGAGCTATCTATTTGTTGCCGAGTTTGATTGGTCTATGCACACACTGAAGCACAAGACACAAGTACTCGCAGCGCACGATATCCTAGGAGCACACAGCCTGTATTCTAGTAGGACACGAACACACATACATAGGTTGGAGACACAAAAAGTTCGGGCTCAAGACTCAAGGCCCGTAGTCGCACAACAAATGGGACAGATCTGCTGCTCCCTTGAATGAGCAGCCACACGGAACAATAAGCGGCACGAAATACGAACAGTTAGCCCAGCCCGCTAGCGGACAAGAGAAGACGAACACAGAGTACTGCCGCGCGTTTATTAGTGACCCACCAACACAAGTCAGAATTCAATTGAGCTCTATCGTCTATATAGTTTTGTTGGGTGGCCTTGATCGATGTGTGGACTAGCCAATCACAGAACGGGCTTTTGTGAATCTTTTCGCGGACATATAAAAATATTCAACCGCGCAATATTTAAAATAACGTCAATTTCGAAATATTGAGAAAAGGACAGATTATTTTAGAAAACTAATAGCAGGAATGAAATCTGCGGCTCCAAAAACCTTGGATTGGACATCGACCATAACACTATTGCTAATATATTCATGTGGCTGTCATTCAAACATCTTCTTCCTTGGTTTGGATAGCGGTTGGGTGACAGATCGGTATTAGTAGTTAACACTTTTAATTAGGGAGCATGAGAACTATAGTCATTCCTTTGAGGTGTATTGAATGTAGTAAGCGTCATGGAGACGTGGCGAATGCAATACTGGACCTGTTGGTAACGTAGTCAAAAGTCTTAGTTAGAGGCTTAATCGAACTCGAAACTTTTGGTAATGTTCATTCTTATTTTTTCTTATTGTTGCTAACATCGATTTAGTAATACTGTGAAAAGCTTGGACAACGGGTTTTATTACAATGCTCTTACTTTACATAAATAATGATTGATCCAGTGTCTTTTCTTTGGGATTGGCATGCTTGATTTGCTTCATTTTAACCTCGTAATGTTTATGTATGTATATGCAATTGCACATGGCTTTTATTATTATTATAACGCACTAGTTTCAACTGCATCGCTTTTTCTTCAGCGGAAATCCGCATTTTTTTCTCCATGTTTGCATACCCAATTCGCAAACGGAGACGTTCGAAATGTACAACGCTTCAGTCTCTAGATGACCGCTAGACGGTTTAGCTTTCTGCTTCCCCAAATGCACGCGCTACAAACACGTGCTGGCTAACATGTCATGCGCGTTTGAACACGATCGATTATTTTTCTGTTTGTGCCTCAGTGTGCCTTCTGCAGTTCAGTCCGACGCGCCATACAGGTCACTGGACATCGCAGCTTCTGTGCGTTTCGGTGCCCTATAGCTATAAATTTACAACCGATTTGTTCGTGTACATGGTTCACGTAGTGGGAGAACAAACGGGCTCTGCGGAATGGAAGTTTTCTCCGGGGAAAAGAAACGTCGTCATGATTACTTTCTCAAAGTAATTCAGAAGCGGATTTCTGAGGTAAAGAACGTGCATCGTATCATTCTAATCGGAACTGGTGAATCAGGCAAGTCCACTTTTGTGAAACAAATGAAACTGCTCAGTTCACCTAATCAAACTTTCCCGGATAAATATCGGGAAAAGTTTATCGCTGAAATTCAACGCAATCTGGTACAGTCGTTGGCATCCATTCTCTCGTTTATGGAGCAGGAAAATATTCCATTCGGCCAAGAGGATGCGTCTATTCTGAAAGCCAAGTCGCGTATTTTTACCATTAAAGAAGAGATTGACCGTGCTCCAGATTCTATCTCTCAATTTGCCGCGTCACCGGACTTGTCACGACGCAAGGAGTTTTACGACGCATGCAGTCGACTATGGGCTGATCAGGCGGTTAAGGAAACGCTCTTGAAAGGCAACGAATTCCAATTGATTGATTGTGCACAATACTTTTTGGATAAAATTGATGAGGTTCGAGATCCACGTTATAAACCTTCGGACGACGATGTTCTCCAGAGTCGTACAAAAACATTAGGGATTCACACTGAATCGATTGTGTTTAATAATGTTCATTTCGAATTGGTTGATGTGGGCGGTCAACGAGAACAACGGGCAAAGTGGATCGAAGCCATGTCCGATGGAGTGACCGCTGTAATTTTCCTCACTGATGTTTCCTGCTATGATATGATGCTAGCAGAAGATCATACGGTTAATCGCCTTCGTGAGTCGATTAATCTCCTGGGTCAAGTGTGGACCAAAAGCCCGCTACGTGATAAGTCAATTATTCTCTTTCTGAACAAACAGGACAAGTTGGAGAAGAAAGTACGCGAACAACGCACGGTTTTTGAAAACTTCTTCCCCGAATATGGTGTTGGTAAAGTCGTGTTTATAATTGAACTACTGCGCGACCTCAAAGCTGCCCGATCGGGCAAAACAAAGAAAGAAAGTGAAATATGGGAAAAGTATTTCTCATATTTCCTTCCCGCCAGTCGCACCACTCACGAATCTGCGGGTCGTTCCAGTACGGCTGGGGAGGGAACAAAACTGGGCTCCGGTGAAGCACAAATTCTAACCGAATATAGTCAGATTCAGAGTCTGATGACTAAGGCATTCAATGATAATATGGTTTTAGCATGGCAATTGGAAGGCGATACAGACGAGCAGTTAGCCCGGATGCTAATGGCTCGTGATGATTTTCGCAATTTTCAACGCCGTTTGCATGCTATTGCATTCTATCAAGTTGTCTCCATCACAGACTTTATTCAGAAATTGTTTGTATCAAAATGCGTACAGTCTACTTTACGGCACGTTTATCCGTTCCCGACCACGGCTATTGACCGTCGAAACGTAGATCGTGTTTTCGAATCGTGTAAAGATATTTTACAAGGCAAAGCTTTGACCGATCTAATGGTCTGACTTCTTAATGCTATGTTAAAACGCATGGCATCTCTTTTTTCCAGTCTCTTGTTAATGCTAATGTCTGGATCATCGGATTCTTGCTGTCTATATAGACCGATTTCTTTCGTTTGCGCATTCCATGACCCGTCCACCGATGTCTACTTTTCCCAACCCTGCTTTACCATAAAAGATATGTTTCCACTTTGTATTACATGTATGGGGGGTGTATTCTGTCATGTGTGTGGCTCACTGACGGTCGCCAGACATGATCCGGTGACAGCGGACTGTTGTCTACCATCCAAGTGATCGGTGTTTGTAGGATTACGATCTCTGAGCTTCAAGGTAACAAACGCTTGGTCTGTTTCTTCAATGCTAATGAGGAATGGGATACCTGGTCCAGGATCCAAAAATAGCTCGCCATTAATCAGTTCTTTTTTGTTTTATTTTGGATAACTGTATTGTTTTCGGCACGTTACTCAGCGGAAATCACTTCTGAGCTTACACATTAACATTAGAGGTTTTTTTCGATTATATCGAAGCAGTTTTAGCCCGGGTCATCCTGGTTTATTCACAGACAACCTAACTGAAAACCCTCAAAATTTGCTTCTTAACGTTGACCTAGGAGCACCGCATGTTTACAGTGCTGTTGATTACCAAGAGGAATGGAATGGTTGTATGGTTTTCCGTATTCAGTTGAGCATGTACGGTAGAAATAACTGTTCACGGGCTTTTGATCAATAACCTCGTCGTTTAGGTTAAAAGCTTCTCATCTCCACTCGAGGTGACGTCGTCAGACGAACACCTGATGGATATATATATATATAGAGAGAGAGAGAGAGAGTTGAGAAGGCGTACACTGAGTTAATACGTTTATCGTGACGTTTCGATCCAAACTAGGACTCGTTGTCAAACGTGAATGAGTTTGACAACGAGTCCTAGTTTGGATCTAAACGTCACGATAAACGTATTAACTCAGTGTACGCCTTCTCAACTCTAAAAATATGCAACCTGAGCTGCAGATATTTTCACTCATACATACATATATATATATGGCCTAACTGACAAAGAATTATTAACGAATCACAGTTGTGGTTCTTCTGTGGAATCTTCGACGAAGAGCTCCCATGTACACTCCTGACGCCACAAATTCCATTCTGGTGAGAGATACCGATTCGGAGTGTAGAGGTATGAGGATGTTTGGACAAGAGAGTACCGTGTACGCATACCTGACGTGCAATAATAACCGTAAAACCGATCGTGTGCTCCCGGGCAAATTTTGTTCGCGCATCCAGATACTACTTACAGTTTCTACATATACATGTGTATATTCTGAGGCACTCTACTCTCGTCCTCAAGGTTGGCTCAGCCCAACTAACAAAGAATTACATATATACGAAAACAGAATGGACTCCGATAATGTGTGCATTTTTTTGGCCGGCTGAATCTAATCGTCTTTCTTTGTTTCAGCATGAACACTACATACCATTCAGTTCTGTGATGCGCCAACGGCTTTCGCTTCGTTTTATTTGCAATGTGTCATCACTGTCAGTGTTTCTGGGTGATAGATTTGGGTTCACTCTGGAAGACTTGGCCGCTAACTCATAAAGAGTTGCGCCAGCTTTTAGCTACCAACAACAGTCATTTTGAAAAAACGATATCAACTTTTTCGCACCAGGCCATTAACAGCAATCCCATGGGACTTTCCGGCCCTCAGTTTCAAATTGTACCCTGGAAATTACCCTCATTCATTAATTTGCTATCAAGATATACTAATTCACTCCTCTCACAGGATCAGGATCCTACTCAAACTTATAGGTAACCAATGGTCAGTTTTCATTGGTTAATAGGTTGTATCATGGTGCTTTCTAGAAACTATCTGAAGAGGTTCCTGCTTATGTAATGTTTTGTGAATATGTTTTTATCCTCTCACTGAAACGGATCTGATCCGCATATTTCAAGTCTTTCACCTAATTTCGTGAATTGATCATTATATCAGTAAATATTCACCCAATTACCTATTATCTGAATCTTACAGATCAGTCAAGCCTCGCGAGTGGTCTTTCGAACATAAACAATCCAGTTTCCGCTACTTGTGTCAGTCTAATGCGGTTCAAGGCAACACAAAAATTACCGTCTCTCGACAAAATCTACTGGACGACTCATTCAACCAGGTGATGAAATTACAAACATTTGAGCTACGTCGCACACTGTATGTGATATTTCATGGTGAAGAAGGTTTGGATTATGGTGGTCCCGCACGGTGAGTCTACTTGTAGTTCGCTTTGTATGCATAAAACCGGTTACTTTTCCTCCATATATTTCCAGAAACGCGTGAAACTGCATCGTGGTGGCAATTCGGTCGTGGTCCATTTGCACTTTAGTCCTGCAGAACTGCGTCAACAGGACACGTCTAATTACTGTTCAAAAGCGAAGTTGTTCTGCAAACCATGTGGATGTAACATAAACTGATGAGCCAATGCATACGTGTGCCCTTTTTCGAAGTGACGAATAGCTCTTACCGCCTCTCACTAGAGCAAAACTACTGCACCGGAGTATGAAGATTGTGAATTGGGTTGCTAAACTTTTCCACTGGAATCCCACATGAAATGTCTTGTGAGGGGGCAAGCGTACACAGTACTCAGCGTAGGAATCTAATAGATCAAGATGCGGAGGACATCTTTGTCTATTATAAAACATGGGACATTGATGGTGAGAAAATTCTAAGAAAAAAATTACTCGGGACAAAATATCAGAAAGATTTGTAGACTGGTTGACTGTCTCTTTTGTCCAACCCAATCTCTGCCCCCTCTGCCTGCTCATAGTGTCCCACTGATGACACCCGATACTCGCGGCGGTTCATTGTCAAATAGTGTAATAAGTGGTTTTCAGTCTGCTAGCTCTTTTTCCCGAGTCTCATCAGCCTTTGAATCTCGGTTCCTTCAATGTGCGCACTCTCGTGCAGGTTGGCCAACAGGCGTGCTTGGCGCTGACAGTTGAATCACTGTCAATTGATGTCTGCTGCTTGAGTGAAACAAATTCAGGATTTGAGTAGAGTAGTTCAACTAACTGCACCTGATGTCTCATCACGATATTTCATCTTAACTTCTGGAGACGAAGCAGCTCAAGCTGTGGGTAAACGTGGTGTAGGAATAGTCCTGAGTGAGAAGGCTGAAGCAGCCCTTCTAGACTGGATCCCAGTCAGCAGTCGCTTGTATGCCATGAGACTGCAGGGATCAGTCGGCGTCCGGAAGGATAGTAGTGTTAGGCGTAGTTTATTTGTTATCTCGGTATACGCTCCAACAAACTGCAGCACTGGCATGGAGAAAGACGAGTTTTATGACGAGCTCGTAACTCTTGTTCGGAAGAGCAAACGCTCTGACATTGTATTGGTAGCAGGTGACTTTAATGCACAATTTGGAAAACTGAGTGCATCGGAGTTCTGTGTAGGTGGGCGATGCACCTTGCCTGCACAGCGAACAGACAACGGGGAATGACTTCTCCAATTCTGTGCGGATAATCATTTATTCTTGTTTAGCACAAATTTCCAATACAGTTCGCGTCGCACGACGACATGGCGCTCGACTGGTAGTCTGAGTAAGATCAACCATATTGCAGCAAGCTACCGTTGGCGCGGTTCTGTCCGGAATCGTAGATCGTACTTTGAATCTGACCATGCGTTAGTTTTAACGGAATTTTTATTGTAGCTCAACGGCCATTGATGCAGGCTACAAACCCGGTTGGCCATCGAACATCTGTGTGATTCGGCTGTGAGCAGAACCTATTCGCCGAACTAAGCAAGAACCTCGGTGAGCAGCAATGGGATCAAATCAAACAAGCACTTCCGTATGTTTAGTGTAGTACCATGTGGGATACAGAGATCACCTTAATAATTTTAAGTCACAGTTTTGACTAAAATTATCAAGTGCGCGGGTTTTGAATATCCGGTACACGTTGTAATAAGCGCCGGTAAGAGCCCAGTCTCCGCACACGCCCGGTAAGAAACTTATGAATGATTGACATCTGAATATAGAGACTTAATTTGCCAGTGAACACTCAGGCGTCTGTAGGCTTTTTTAAATACGATAGACAAAACATTTGGTTTTGTGGTCACGGAAGAAAGTCTTGATATTCTCTCCGTTAGGGATTGTCCAATTATGAAATGCGCCTCGGCATTCGCACCCTTTTCAGTCCAACATTGATTATAACCGAGAGTCGTTTGTGTCTTGTAGTTCCTTACTGGAACCCATGAAATTAAAGCCCCAAACTGGCTCAATTACATTCTCCCTAGTCCAGTCCAACCTTACATTGTTTGTGTAGTCTACGGGTAAGGTTGAGGTCGCAATGAAACGAACAAAATGCCTGGTTTTTTCAACGATTTAATGGATGATGTCTGTTTTTAAAGGATCTGACCCCTGTATCATTTGTTTTAATTTACTCGTACCAGTCGTATTATATCAATGTATCATGTGTTCGTTCTATCTGCTGACAGAGAATATTCATTCTGTTCATTTTAGTACATTTATGGAATCCATAAGTAGTACAAGTGAATTTCTAATGTCCTTTTCCTTCCCTTTGCTTTTCTTGCATGTTCGTTTCCACCCTCATATGGGAATCGCTTTGATCGTCCTCGTTATCAAAACAACCCTCATCCAGTGAATGGTTTTTCAAGCTGTCAACGGAGCTGTTAAATCCGATGTATTGTCTATTTCAGTATGCCAGTGCAACCAACTATTCCCTACAAATCAATCCCGGGTCTTCTGTCAATCCAGAACATTTGCAATACTTCAAGTGAGTTTCTCTCAACCGTCCTTCGGTTTCATCCGTATACTGGTATATTTTATTAGGTTTCATTTTGATCACAAACAGGAATGATCTAGGTCAGCAACTCAAGACTTTGCTGAATTTGTGCGGAGAACTTCCGCCGCACTTTTTTGGCGTAGCTATTTCCCGCACTGTTTCCGTTCCGTGTACATACCGTTATCACATTCACGGCCATCAAGAATGCACATGTTCGTCCGACTCAGCTTGTCGGATTTCCCGTTTCTGGATATCATCATTGTTACTTTACTAGCGCGCATGTTTACTTAGTCCATTGTTTCACTTCAGACTCAGTTTTAGTATACATAATTTGTCTCAGCCTACGGTACCCCAGGATCGTCGTGTCCAAATTGTGAATTGTTGCCTCACAGCGACGAACAGGTGAATCATCATTGGAAAAATGCTCCCTCCGATTCTCGATTGTACTGGGTAGTCCAGTTAAGTTGCCGAATGGGTTCGGGATTCTAGTGATTTTCAGGAGGAACAAATGCGCCTTAGGTTTCCAAGTCGACCAGTTGCTTGCTTCTGGTTTTTTGGATTTGGTTCCTTCCATAATGCCGCCTTTATTATGCATGTTTATTACATGCTTGAAGCATGAGCGCAGTGGAAAGAGCATGTCCCCTAATCCCTAGGGCTACACCAAGAAGGTGAAAAAACCATGTGATCCTGAGACCCGAAGTGGCATAGAATCACATAAGGTCCCAATAGGTCAGGTGTGATAACCGCAGCTGCCTACCACCAAATTGACCCGCGGACCTGAGTTTCGAACGTCGGACCTTTTTTGTTGACAGGCGCCTAATCCACAATGTAATAAGAACTTTTTAGAGTAAACTTTTCAATCATAATGAAAATGTCTTCTGAAAACATCTCGAAAATATGCATGTTTTTTCAGACTGAACAACCCAGAATGCAGGCGAATACTTTTGCCACGTAATTTCAGTGCAACATGTTCGTACTGGTTTTCATTGTTCTGCAAACTAATAGATAAAATTCGTAGAGCGCACTGACACTAGTTTGAACATCGTAGATGTAGCATTTGTTAACACTACACTACGGGATATGACCCCTCGGCTAGTGTGTTCTTGTTACCTGGTTGCACACGCACTTCGTTTGTGGTTATTGATGTCGATGAAAGGATATGAGTGCGACAGTTCATTGTATAAAATGATCAAGCTGAAACGTTTCATCCATGTTATACCCATCCTGATTAACCTAACCCAACAGTCGATATAGTCGCGCAGCCAAACCGCTCAATTGCATTGTGCAGCGGGGTTTCCATGATAGTCAAACACTCGAAACTGCACTGTCATTCGTGCAACAGGTGGTTATATTGTATTATACGGTAGCTCTGTCCCCAGTCTGTCGTCTTGATATTCTGCACCACATGTGGTCCTAACTTGAACAAGTACCACAATTCACAGTATGACTCCTCTCATCTTTATTTTGCCTGCTCTGTTCCTCTACGCTCCCTGTTTTTTTTTCAGATTTGTCGGACGTTTCATCGCATTGGCTTTGTATCATAACAAATTGATTGACAGCGGTTTCACTCTTCCGTTTTACAAACGTATGTTGGGCAAACGAATCACAATGGAGGATTTGGAGGTCATGGATGAAGTGTTCTACAATTCAGTCCAATCTATCCAGTACGTTTCTTTTCCCTCATAATTTGAACAGAAGTTTTCGTGAGGTCGAAAAATCTCCGTTTCTCATCTGAATAAGCAATATCTAAGTGGTAACTGCACGCTGCCCGTAGTGCGCACTAGGTTGTTTTAGGTGGCAACCATTTCGAAAAAGAATAATTTTACTCTTATTATTCATGAAGTCCAGCAGCAGAAAATCAAAGTTTGTCCTCCCGTCTGTCTAAAATATTCGAGATCGATGTATAATCAGTGCGACTCTGGAGCATCTCCTCAGTCAATTTTCATAAAAGATACACATTGGTACAGTAGGATAATTGTAAGAAAAGAAGAAAGTAGCTTTCCTGTCTCATGCGGATTCATCTTAAATCCCCGTAGAAGACCAGTTCGTTTTTTGGTGCGCGAATCCACAAACAAACGGGAGTCTTTACAATTACCTTTGTCCCTGTAGTAATCATCCACACATTCTGATGTTTCCTTCCGAATTTAATCAACTATATAAAATAATTTTTGAGGAATACATCAACCAATAGCAGATTGGTAAATAAGTCTATCTTGCTCATTCTCCCATCAACATTGTTCCATATGAATTTCACTCACGGACGTTTTCATCTCACATTCACATCGACACTTGATTATGGAGCGTTAAAACTGCAGCACTCGTCATTCCGGGGTGTCCACTAACACCTGCCAGTTTCATTGGTGGACGAAATCCTCCCGTCATCTGTATCGTAAAATTTCTTTATCGCAGGACGCGACAATCACTCATTATCTCCGTTACTGCTTCTGAATAAAGACAAATTTTTAACTACCACCTCGAGTTAAACGTGGTTTTAAGTCCCTAAAAGCTATTGCCTTAATGGTTTCGTTGAGATTCTATACCCAGGCGGTAATAGCAAAATCAGTTTTCTTTCTGCCGGCCATGGTTACGCACGGCACTTTGCTACGAAATGCTAAAATTTGAACGTTTCTCTTACCCAACCATGGTGCTTTGAATCGATCTTATTTACCATATTTGTGATCCCTAATGCCAACAGTTTTTCTCGTAATAAAACAAACATAGGGCACATGACTCATCCAGAACAACCGAATCTGATGTTCGCACTTTCTTCAACCCGCCGTTAGACCAAGGAACCTTAACATCCCTCGAGTTAATCAAGGCCACTTCTCAGTTCCAGCGGTTTCATCTCATTTCGTGTCAGTAGCATCGTTTACGCCCCCTGTGCGGTCGAAGCTAGTTTATTTGACTTCACACTTGGTAATTTTTTGTAAATCCACCTTTTGGAATCTCGTGATCTAAACTACTTTGACAACTCCCTCTTGTTGGGCACTGCCGTATGAGCTACACACCATTTTTTTCAATTCTAGCCAAGTGAAATGTCCTACTAGACTCCGTCTTTTGTACGTGTAGTTTTGAAGTATGCCTGTCGGTGCTACCTTTAACTTCTACACAAGCGCTTCTTGCTTAAAGATAAATCCGTTCCATAGATGTCGGAGATCATGGCCGACCAAGCCCTAGAGTTGGAGATCGAACCTACATCGGTTACCGAGTTTTGCTTCCAGCAAAAATGGCCGTAGATCGTTCCTAGACCTAGGCGCTCCAAATCCCTCTCGACGACATTGGGTCGCATTTTAAGCTAATCAACAAAGCGGCAACGCCATTTCGATCGGGTTATTGCACAGAGCTATTGTTTCGTCGGATTGGCCCAGCGCAAGACAGTGCGTCAACACTTGCCGTCGGATAACAGACAAATAATGGAGAGCACAAGACGCCCACACTAGACGTCACGAAGCACAATACGGAAATGAGTGTCAGGCCCTCTGAGACTGCGTTCACGATGGCTGACGGCTGACCAGGTCAAGCACGTCTCAGAGTGCAGTAAATTGAGAGAGGATTACTAACTGGACGCACAAGTGAACCATTGGATCGTAACCGAGCAACTATTCAGCTATTGGTCGACGCACTAACTGAGGGTGCGAGATCCGAAGCTAGGTCTCCCACTAGTTCGATAGAGAACACGAGAACGATCGATAAGGGTTTATTGACCTCCACCAAGGCAGAAAGTAAGCGACGGTAAAACGCTTCATATATACAAGGAGCGCTGGTGTATATATAGTGTTAATGAGGCAAGGGGGCAGTGACCCTACGATGGAAACCCATCAATCAGTGAAGAGCTATGTTCGAGGCGAAATATTTGGTTAACCCAACCAATAGAATTAGGAATTACTTGAAAAATAGATGTTTTTATCGGCAATAAGCATGTGTACCAATTTCAGCACTTTCGAATCGTGAGGACCTGGCCGTCTCCGCAATAAGAGTACTTAGCTAGAGAATTCCGGTTTAGGGCACCGTAGTAAATGACCAAACCATTGCAGTTGACGGCTGGTGCAAAATAAACAACTGTTTCAGTATTGCATCACCACGTTCTTATATCCCCTTCAGATATTCTTTCTTCGTAGTTCTGTCTGCAATTCGGCTTAGGTACCAGTTGTTGAGTATTTTAATCGGTTATCCTAGAACTTAGGTTTGACAGCCGTAAGTGGGCACAGTTTGAACGGCAGTGAGGAAAACGTGAATTCCTCTTCGAAGGGTGACTTCACTGCTTCTGTACAGCACGCGCCTCAGCAGCGAAAATGCTCCACATCTGCTATCGGTCTTCGTTGCAACTTCGTCTATTGTTTGGCCACTGGGAAACAGAACAGATCTGTTTTAAGGATGGCATATTGTCGATTTGCTAACCGTTGATTAACATCCGCTGGGTAGCTGGATTTGGGAAGGTTGTGATTGCCTTTGCCTCGTTAGTGTTGACCTACAGGTTGGCTTCCACTCCACAAAGGTTGATTGGGTCGGGAATCGGCTGCATGGTGCCTGGGAAGTCATCGAGCACACCAACATTGTCCACAAACCCCAGGTTCAAGGGATGGACCGTTAGACCCATTTGGTTACCTGAGTAACCGGTCAGCGCATTGTTTATTGCTCAGTTAACAGCGTAATTGAACATGGACAGGAAAAGTGTGCAGTCCTATCTCATCCCCAAACAAATTGAGAATTTCGAAAAGCTTCACCGTACGTTCGTACCCCTGTGGTAGTGTATGAATAGTGAGCTCTCGATAATCTTTTTGAGCCTAGCGAGTTTTCTAGCAACTTCTGCGGATTCCCACGGGGATTCGCGTTGATTGAATCAGAAGCAGCATGAAAATCAATGAAGCAGGCTGCTGTCGACTGGTGGAACCTACAATGGTATTTCAATACTACGGGCAATGCAAATGATTTCCACATCGAAATCCCCCTACTTTGGCCGATTGTATCGATCTCACACAGCGAGTAAAAGGTAGCACACAGTGGACCTTCGTAGTGAAGTCAATTAGATCGATACATCTGCAGTTCTCGCGAGCCATTTTGTTTCTCCTCTTAGGAATGAGTGGCAGAACAGGTGCACCTCAATCGCTTGGAAATGTCTCATGTTTATATGCAGAATGTAGTTCCTTGTGAAGCCCACCAGTTAGCCGAAGCATACAAGTTTCTTAGACTTGTAGCAAGATGCTGCTCTCTTCGGCGTTCTCCTGTTTTTCAGAAGACTGAATAGCACAGTTATTTATCACACGCTTGGCGGATCTCTACTGACTTGAGGTAATTCGAGTCCAAATGAACATAGTACATTTACCTTTTCGGAATTTGGCCAGCGGTTTCTGCCTATCTTCTGGTTTTATCACTCTTTTCGGTGACGAACTGACACTTTGCATCATGCACGACGGACTCTGGCCCATAAATTTCATTTGATTCGTAGCGGACGAACCGGAAAAGTTTCCCGAAGTCATTCATTCTTGATTTGATCTTCATTTTCTCAGGTACTTCAGTTTAATACCTCTTGCTATCTGGAATGGCGGGGCTCGTGGCCGCACCCGCGATGTTCGGAGCTTCGTATTGGGTGTGATCTTTTTCTTCCGCTGTCAATTGAGGAGTAACTTCGGAGGTCCAATATTTTGCGAGTGTTACAGCCTGCCTTAGCTCCTTCCAAATAGCTTCATTGACCACTGTCTTCCCCCCGAGTGTCCATCCGTTTGCTTACTGGTTATCGTATGAAGCTGAACTATGATGACATCTGACAGCGCTTGGCATTTTTCTGGCATTTCTAGATCCGCGACGTTTAGTTTACTTGGTCATCATCATCATCATCGTTCAGGGTTAAACAGCAAGGCAGCCCTCAGTGACCGATGCCTTTTCCCTAAAGTCACGTTTATATAAAAAGAGTGAATTTCCAACGGGAACAGGGAGTGGACCTACACAGGCGGGAAAAGATAAGATGCTGCTGCAGCCAACACACGGAACACAGTCTAACTGTACAAACGCACGTGTTTTCAATCATTCTGATTCGATAGAAAATGACAGCACGATCGCCACTGTTCACGGTTCACTGCCATATCCTTGAGTGTCTCCAGCCAGCAAGTCGACGCGTCTTTCGGATCCCAACCACGAAGGCGTGAGACACCTACTTTACCTGAGTTCGATGTACAGATTTTCATCCCAC
>LUCM01008795.1:5196-41981 GCA_008360955.1 Fasciolopsis buskii | reverse complement strand
GAGTATCGGGCGTGTTATCAGTGGAGATACTATGGGTAGGCAGAAGGGGCAAATTGATTGGGTTGGAGACAGAAGAGAGGTTGAATAAAAAGGTTTACTAAGTGAAGATCTTTTAGATAGTGCAAACAAAACCGAACATGCACAAGTACCTGGCCCATAACATTTACGTTTTCGATCACTGCGCCGCGGAATACACCACTATTCCTCACAGATGAAACCCAATAAGGTCGTACAAGAATATGATCGATTTGGTGCGCAGTGAGAGCGTCTCTCTAGTTCCGCGTCGGCAGTTGTCTTCTGGGATGTTAGAATCGCACGTTGATATCTGTGTAGTTTACCAGACGAACACAGTTCTCGCGGCGACAGTCCGGTCAAAATCGCCCTAGGATGCAGTGTTTGGGTTCATCTGGTGGATTATTGTCCACGTTCCAGTCTCTTGCGACCAGAAGTATCGTGAAACACGGTTGATTAAACTTTACACGTCGTCGTAAGACTCACCCTTTCTCCCCTGTCGGCCACATTGGTCAGTTCGTAATTATGGCAGTCACCATCGGATTCTACGGAGCCTTTAAAATGCGTCACAGCAAGTTTGGAAGATATATGCATTCCCAGGAAAGTATAACTCTGTTACATTTTTTAATCAAGAAAAGTGCGTCACTATGTAGTCCGGAGTTGTCTGTATATCCGCTTTGGCAAGCTCCGGAAACTTAACAACTCAGGAATGGAAGTTCGGAGAGCAGGCTTCTAAGAAATAGGTGATATCTGTGCAATGGTCATGCAGCCTTCACACCATGGGCGCTGATCGTCCACTCCTGAGGTTCCTAATATTTCATTTGGCTAGTTGAATTGATTCCCAATGGTATGGATTTCCAGCTTGCTGACTTGTCACCCCGATCGTTGGGACACGGGATTCATCACTTTCCAAGGACGCCATAACATGATGATATCACTGAATGCTGTGATGATCCGTATAGTTACTCGGGGATACGTTTCAAGTGGTGTCACCAGCATCACTCGGCTTTTTGTTGGAGGATGCTCTTGAAGTCTCCCACATCTAAGTTCAGCTTGCAAAACAGCAGGAATGTTCCAAACTTGCCGTTGACCGCTACTTGATACATTAACCTCCTCCAGAAAATCGGATTCAAATGGTACAGGATAATAGGTAATGGCCTTATTCAGCGGTAAGCCAAACTATGTCTGTCTGATCTCTTCTAATAGTCGGCCTCAGCTGGTTAACAACGTGAATTATACTGGTTTTAATCAGAGATGTCAAAGTTGAGGTTATAATGAGTTTTAAAATCAATTTCGCAAATATTCAGCTACAGCGGCCCTTTCTGAAGTAACTATTTTGCTTTATCTCAGTTCTTGGTGTTTCGCTCCATTTTGGTAACAAGAGGTTTAGCTGCTTTCACTTCCAAACACTATCTTCCTTAAAGTCGTTCATCTCTGTTGGTATACTCACTGCAAAACAGGCGAGTTCATATCAGTCCACCTATGTTTGCTTGTGGATACTGTGACTGGTTGTTTAAATACCTACCTTTCGTCTACGTTATTGTTGTATCGTCACCCGAAGACGGCCCAAGGAACAACTCAAATTCCCTTACAGCAAGCACGAAACTCTACTCTAAGGAGCACTTCTCAGCCTTCGATGTAGGCACATGATAATCGGGAGAAAACAAGGTCAACAACATGCAGCATCTGATGACAGCCAACTTCAAAGTATGCAAAACCGGCAAATAATATATGTCAGTTATCGTTCAATGATGCTCCAACAGTTACATATGTGCATGTTTACCCCATCCGATCCCCGTTAACCATACCACCATCACGGGACTTACAGATAAAAATTTCAGAAAAAAGCGGAAATCTCTTTCGCTACCACTAATGCTGCCGATAGTTAAAGTTCAGTAGGACTCACTGAATTTACTTTAAACGTTCTGGGATCATTTCAGCACCATTATGATGTTCCGGTTAGAGCAGTCCCTATGGTCGGTACGCCACAATGCAGAAGTCCACCGATTTGTTGCGGACAGGACACTGTTGATTGAGTGCAGCTTCAGCGAGGTGGGATATCAGCAGACCCAAGCAGTTACGCTTTCTATCTAAACCTAGATATTTGCGTGTACTGACTGGGATACAGACGGACTACGGTGCACTGAGATCAACAGTTCATCCACATACGCACACAGACATCATCGTAGGCCATTTTGCTTCTGGTTGTTGTGATCGCACCTCGATTATTTATGTACCGACAAAGCGACCAGCACAAGCATGATGGACGAAAACACTAAAGTCTGAGTTTTGGGCTGAGGCGTCCACGTACCTAGCGCATTTGACTGACACGTGATCCCACGGGGCCAAACCTAACAAATGGGTGTGGATTGATTGAGGTTATCACATAAGTGGCCACTCCACCGGGAAAATTCGTGCCCAAATTTCGCATATACGCTAGGCTTTAAAAAAGATGTATCACTTCTCGAAAGCCTGTGAGTAAACAAGCTACGAGTGGTCAGAGTGAGCGTCTTTGTCGTTATGTGCCTACTTGAAATAGAGCGGCTCGTCATAAACAGTTGCATCTAATCGAACAACAGGGTTAGCTAAATCCTTAGACAGGTCCGCAAGCCCTTTGGTGCCTACTTTCAGCTAGAAAACTGCTGCACTCACTGAATATGGATGCAAAGTTATTTCCCTATCGGAAAATCACCACTGTCCGGGACCGAAGGTAGGCAACGAAATAGAATCACAGCGGGTTTCCGAAAATATTCGAATTCCATTTTGGCAAATAGGCTTATATTTACCATGTCTACGGAAATACTACATAGGTACATGTCATTGCAAGATTAAATTCAGAAACAATAACATTGAAATGAGAAACTATGAAATGAATGCGAGAAACCGTAAGTTTAATTTGAGAACAAGCGGCTGTGGTACGTCTCCGCCTCCGGTGTATCTCATTGGATGGTTGAGCACATCAGCCACATCTCAGCTTCCTTGGATTTGTAAGTCGCGAAGACCAAAATAACAAATGAACCAATATTTGGTTGCCCTGAAAAGGACAGTTTAGACGTTCTCTGCCTGAATGGATGTTATCACTCCCCCAAATCCTGACCATGGAGTGCACCCAAAAGGAATATCTGGGTATGCCTCAGGAAATGTTCACAAAGATCACCAGAAATGGTCGATGTTGCTGTCGCAGCCGAGCGTTCCAAGAATGGCATCCGCCATTCCGATTGGCTTAGAACTCCTGAAGGATCTCCGTATCACTGACTCTGATAATGGGTAAGCAGTTCACGCTTGGCTTGATTTCTCACAAAGATCTAGACGTTCTAAATCGGATTGAGCTTTGGCGAGTACGGTCTTCCCTGGGAGTAATTATCTTTTGTGAATACATCTTCAAGTCCAGTTTGACAAGGTGTGTTATCACAAACTACCGTGACTTTGGACGTGGGAACAGGTTCTTTAAAACTGACCGGAGCTGAGTGCTCGCAGTCTTCGGACCGCGTTCAGTCCTCCAAGATACCAATCCAGACTCGGTCATGGTTCCAATTAGATGCAAACTTCTGTCGCGGCCGTTGCAGATCTGCCAGCACGATCATGTGCCTTTGTAGACCAGCCCATTGTCTGGATGCAGAACAGATTAAAGTTCGTTTAATAAATCCAAAATGTGAAATCTCCCCGTTGGTTCACTTCAAACATCTCCAGAGAGTAATGCCTCCATCTCTCCTTTCTACTTGAATTACCCATTCCAAATGAAATGAAGTGAAGCTTTTTCAAGGTAATCAATCTACAGACCAGTTAATTGCCAATTGTGGCTTGTAAAACATCATTGTCGAACTCGGCTTTCACTCTAGCCCGCAACAACTCAAGTGTCATCGTTGGATCTTCCAACCATGTGACCTTTTGGTCTATTTCCATATCGCCCATAATTTAGCTTCTTATCCCACCTCCTGACAGACGTTCATTACGGAAGTTCGTCGGCATGAATCCAGTGGTATACTGTCTGGTGCTTTACGCCATTGCGCTTTGCAACCACGCATCAATCTTAGCCATCCTCAAAATTCTTCACAACTTGCGTACATATCCTCTAGTCAGCACCATTGTCGCTTCCGCGAAGCATAATGAAAAGACAATGCTCACACCTCCCATTTGTCACTATCTTACATGACATCATCATGACAACATCGAATACATGACCGACAAAACTGTGAGCGCAGAATTTGGGATCATAGTGGCCATGAATTCAATCGGGCAAATGCGTCCATCTTTCGAAGAGCCTTCACAACCATGGGTGGAGCCGGAGACAGGTTTCTACCTTCTAAACCAGAGGAAAGCGAATTTTAAATCGCTTCATTTGACACCCGCTTAGCGCGACTGCCGTTGACGTGGCCACCGAAGCTCAACGCGTCATGATTCCAAGCCCCTTTCTTAAAACGCTCAACTGATCGGGGAGCGAAATCCAAGCCAACGCCATTCGATCAGTGTTGTGGTTTTGACTGGGGCGAATCTTACCCTAATTTTTAACTGTTTCTGAGGCTCCAGTTTACGGCACTATTCGCCCCAGCAAAAATTAAGCCAAAGCTGGGATTGTAGTCTCAGTATTAACAGTACCATCAAATGTTGGTGTCCCCTGGATAATTCGGATACAATGAGCGCTAAGGGATACTGACAAATAACTAGTGGGAACTTTTTCACGTAACCTGAGAGGAAATGGTGTCAAGATTTCAACGTGAGATTCCGTAGAATAAGACTGTTTGGATGCTTTTCTGCCTATTCTAGGTGTGGCACACGGGTTCGCTGAATCCATGCACTATATGGGAGGCGTTAAACATACATTAGAGGTGAGTGATTCAGACGTTGATCGGAACCCAAACACAAAAATCATTGATTCTATTCGTCTCTTGAAGTCAGCACGAAAACACTCGCTAGGCCATCGTCTATTACCGTTACCGGACCAAATACAACAGATCATATGCTCACAAATAAATTAACCGTGATGATGGTACTAACGATAGCCATTCTTTCTCCGTAAATAACGTTTTTCACAACTAGGCATATGTAAGGTAAGTTGGTCTTGGACTTACGAAACTAACTGAAACAAATAATATGCACTAACCGAATGAATAAACCGAAGAACGTAACTACACGCGAGGATATTAGGATTGGACTAAATCGGAGTTATTTCCCTAGATCCGGTTAACTCATTTGGTCTTCTTTCTCTGGTATGCTTATTTCTGTTTTGGTAATTCAGCGATTGTTAAACAAACACCGCCTACCAAGTGATCTAAGTACATTTGTTCGTCCAAAATAATCAGAAATAACGTCCGATATTTGGGTTTACCGGTTTTTTGCCCAGCTTAGTCATCCCGGACAAGTTGCCGAACTACAGAGAGCCGCGTCGCATCGACCTTCGCTCACCAGCGCACATGATTTCCGACTGAGGTCTGTCCTGATTCTTCTCACGAAGAATGGGAGAAGATGTGATTACTCATGGGCTGGTGGCTAATGTGCACAATAAGATGCACCGGAGGCGAAGGAGATTTACCACAGCCGCTTGTTCTCAAATTAAACTTACGGTTTCTCGCATTCACTTTATAGTTTCTCATTCCAATATTATTTTTTCTGAATTCAGTGGCAGTTAAACTGATCAGGCGTTACACAGATTTCGGCCCAAGGATATGAAACATCTGATGCTTAGGCAATTCGAGTTGGGTTAGATGTAGTTAATAAGCAATTCTGTAGTCGTCTTCGTAATGATTAACTTTTGCAAAAAAAGCCACTGAATGCGAAAGCGCGCCAGTATAATCTATTCTTTGTAACAGGGGTTGTTTCTAGAAAGCTGTGAACCTACAATAAATTGTTTGAGGCTTTCTGACGTGCTAGTATTTCACACACGCCAGTGGACGTTTGTATTCCTGGTAGCAAGTTGTTTCGACAGTGGTGGAAAGTGTGCGATTTTAGAGCTCCTAACATGTGGCTTTTTGTCGCGGTTTAGATTCTCTGAAGCTAATGTCGCATCTGGCCGAAACTCACGGTAACCACGTGGCTACTCCGCCGACTAAGCTTCCCATTGTAAATTAAGTATACTTGAATGGCACGTTCGCTATTGTTTCCTATTTTGGTAGTTTTTGCACTCACTTTTTACTTTATTTCGCCCGTAACATACATATCTTGTCTGGACTACTTTATGGTTTTTCCTTTTTCGGACGTTCTTTTGTTCAGATTTCAGACTCCTGCCTGCTGCCGTTTGACGAATAGCCCATAGCCTCTAGCCCGTACCGAAATTTTACTGCTCACTGATCATCTAACCACATCCTCTTTATTACTTACCTTTTTCTGCAGGGAAACCGATTTTGACGAAGTGGACATGGAGTTATATTTCGCAGTAGATTACGAAGTTCTAGGTGAAGTGAAATCGATTGATCTGAAACCGAACGGATCAGAAATTAAGGTGACGGAAGAAAACAAGAAGGAATATCTTGAGTGAGTCAGACATCACCAGAATCTTTTAATGCACGGGACCAGTTAGTTCTTGGATTAGCCGAGTATATCGCAAATGCTACTACCGACTACGACTTGTCCACCAAGCTTTTTGCGTCAGCCTTTGAAAACTAACTTTGTAAACTTGCTCACCTCAGTGTATTCGGATACATTTTGTGCTGACTTTTACAGGAGTGGCCACGCCTAAGGACTGAAGAAGTGTAGGTTTTCGCTAACACTCGATTGTGGAAGTTGTTGTAAGCACACTCACTTATCGACTATTCAGTATGATGTAGTGAACCAGCGTGTGTATTTGTGTATGTAGTCAGGTGGACAACCGCAAGCTAGTCAATGTGACTCACGATTGCATGTAGCACATCCGCCTGAGAATATTCAAACTGACTGCGAAATCTTGGAGGCCTTCAGCTCGAATTCAGCAGGCAAAATTAGGGGACTAATCCGATCAGTGCTCGCTGTTTGTCTCAGTGCCTTGCTACTCTTGCACATCGAGCAGTCGTTCCAGTACTTTTTGGTCTGGTTACGTCGACTTCGGCTCTACCGGAAATATTGGACGTACCGAACTCTTGATCTAAATCAATTAAAAGGTATACGTCTCGGATTAGTTGTGGTCATCGGGTCTCACTGGTAAAAGGGACGCAGAACTCCGTCATATCAAGTCTGCAAGTGTCTTTTTAGTTCGGACATCTGCTCACAAGAACTAATATTTTCGTTTTATTTCACGTGATTGGATTGATCAGCATACCGATCTTAGTCAATCTCAATTAAATTAGTTTCACTTGAGATGTGAATTATCGACTTGGTTTTTCTTTAGCTTATTGTGACTGCCATTCGCTATTTATTCCCTCTTGTTCGCTTATTTTGGGCAGCCTGTTAGTCAATTGGAAATTCAATCAAGGTGTAGAAGAACAGACCAAAGCACTGCTTGATGGCTTCAATGACGTGTTCCCTTTGCAGTGGTTACAGTATTTCGACGAACGAGAGCTGGAAGTACGTTTCTTTTCAAGTAAAGTCGAATATCTGTGCAGTGTTTTTCACTCAGCGGGTAGCTCACTGCTTAATATTTACTGTGCTTCTATTTTTCATTTGTATTGGTTTTTTGTGTAGATGCTTGCGTTTCACTATTTCTCATTCATACATTTTTTGGTTGTTTAATAGGCTTACGCCAGTATCCTCCTAAACTTGTTACCTTAAACCGAACGAGACTTCGAACATTAATGAAGCCTTGAAGGAAAAGCGAGAAACGTTCGTACGAAGATCAATCATATGCACGGTTTTATGCGTTGTTGGCTGTTGTACTAGTCGCTCGCCCCGTCTAGAGTAGGCCTTTTGATTCGAGAGTGCACCTCTCGTCCTTATTCAGCCAAGCGCTTTCTGCAAGGCGGCAGAATCATTCCAGATGAGCCGGTGGCCAAATGATCGGTTCATGCACTTCCTCTGGAAAACCCCGCCGGATCTGTGGAACACGACAAGGGCAAAGGCAATGTGTTTGTTTGCTTGGCAAACCACACTCGCCATGTCACAGTCCCACAAGTGGGTCCTCGTCGTATTTTTTATACGGAGCTAGCTTTTCAGACAAAAACGCACCGCTGCAGCTGCTTGTCCGCGGCCGCTTATTCGGTGGGTTTAAGTCGACCTTATTCACGGCTAACTACCCGGATGGCGGCCGTTCCTTTATTCGCAACCCAGGGACGTGCCCGGTATCAGGCAGCTCTGCCCTGGGTAAAGCCTTATCTTGGCGCAAATTGGTTCGGTACGTTTATTTCCCCAGTGGACCGTAAACGCAGTATCCATTATCTTTATCAACCAATTTCCCCAGATCTTTTTGGAGGGCCTTCCCGTATTTGACCTTCTAGTGGTTAACTGAATGAGGCATTTGTGATCTTGAAGTTCTACAGCTTATATCTCACCGCCGTTGGTTCCCTTATTGTTTGAAGACAAACTGCTACCAAGTGAATGACTTCCGCGTCTGGCACACGTGTATGGTTCTGTACCACTACCTGGTCAATGTCAGCGGATCGTCAGCGATGCTGTGGCACCTCGATGATACTGCATGATGTTTCTTTCATTCAGTAAGCATGGAATAAAAGCATCTCGCACGAACCGCTAGGCCTGCTCATAACCTAATTTTGACCGGGATCCAGTCAAGCGATGCGTTACTCACAATGTGAGCCAACTCAACGCCAGTAAAAACAGGAAACCGCCACCCCGGAGTCCTCATGAGGGTAGATATCACACTTTACAAAAGGACTAGGTGAAGATTTCAGTCGAATGACATAGTTGGAATCTTAAATGCGCGTACCTTGAATGCAGCAAACCAATTTTTAAGGTCTATATTATGCATATTTAACATGTCTCTTGTGCTATGCGCATCAGCATTTTCACATAAGCGTGACTCGTTTAATAGGGCCTCGATGACGAGGGAAAGCACCAGCCGCCAAAGCGAATTCGTTTAGACTTAGATGTCAGTAGAAGAAGCATGCTGATAAACAGAGGTGCTGCCGGTAGTCCGGCCAATTGCAGTTCTCAAAAATGTGAAATGAATACGTGATTGGTATGCATCTTCAGAAGAAAATGCAGTTATCTAAGGTGAACGATCATTTCCAGCCGTGTACGAAGAGAGCAAATTGGACAATGTAAGTTTTGACATTCATAATTTGGCATGCTATGGTCCATTGCGCTACTCGATCGCCGATCCAGAGGGGACCTTTTTACTGATTTGGACATCCAGTCTTCACGTAGTCAAATTCGATTTGCGAGGTGACAGAGTTTCTACAGCTAAGTTGGTTGGGAATTCCAGGTGGTGTCTCGCAAACCTCGTCAGATTAGCAGTGCACAGCAAGAGGGAACGGTCCTATTCTGTTGGCGGGCAACACGCCGCGTCACAATGCCGCCTTATGGGACGAACGCTCACCAAGCCCTCGACGAGGATCTTTATTCGGTCGGTCTAGGCTCAATTTTGTTGGCCTTCACCGTATCCGCAACCTAGAAACGTGCAGTGTCATAACAAGTTCTGCTGTCTACTTGACCTAACACGTGATTTTGCAGATCCGCAAAGGGGAGGAAACATTGATCCATACGGCTCATAATGTCTAGACAACGCGTGAGCCTGCATAGTTTATATCGGTTTCTGGGTAAATTTGAATGGTGTTTTCTAGTTGGTCTTGGTTAAGTTTTCATTGGTAATCGTACGATTAGGGAGTCACTGATCGTGAACAGCCCAAAGGTTTGCGTACACACGCGATATAGGATTATCAGTTTAATCGTGTTACTGTGTTCACGCCAGTTGAGCAACGTTTCCTGCAAAAAATGAGAAGGAACACTCATTCGGACAAATATTTTGACGTGATGTATTCACTTTGGTTTTTCCTAACTTTTTCGCTTGTGTAGGTTATGTTATGTGGATTGCAAGAACTGAATGTGGACGACTGGGAAGCACATACCGTCTACAAACACTACACATCGCGTTCTCGTGAAATTCAATGGTTCTGGCAGGTTAGTGGTTTATACCTTGTCTGATTAACTCTGTCGACAATTGACAAACTGATTTACTCCATTAATCCGCGTAACCATGCAGATGTTTCGCCCCAACCAATTATCTTATTCGTAAATGAATACATGAGAAAGCAACGATACGGACACTCGCACAGCAAATCTGTATTATGGTGAACCTATCCGGACAAAATCCGGTCAGACGACTAGTGGAAAGCAGGATGAACAACTTTAGTCTGACTGTAAGGACGTCCAGTGGTGATTCATTACCCCCCCCCCCATCTCTGCCGCCCCCCCTCATCAAGTCTGCATGCGTGTACCCATGCCTATGGCAGAAACTCCCAAGGATCTAGCAGCAGTGCTAAATAGTTCTCGACCATCATGCGGTGTTGAAATTCAGGGAGTTAGTTTGGAATACATTGTTTGTGCGCATTTCGTGATTAAACAGCGGGTAAACCGGTTTTTGACCTGATTAGGCTAGTTGAGAATCCCGACGGCTGGATTCGTCGCCAGGGTTTCTGAGGTTGTTTTGCAATTAGTAACACCTAAAGACTGTAGTTAGCAATAATTTCTAGCGCCGCGCACAATTATTAATTAGTTTAAATGAATCTGTCCCAATGAGGCTGCATCTTGATATGATGTGATGGCTTGCGTACCTCCTTGATTCAACGAACCGCGTAGGATAGCTCCTCTTAAGCCGAAGATTCAGCGGTACCTGAAAGACCCATGGGTAGAGCCTGGTTGGGATTGATTTTAGCGGGCTATATTGTCGGAGAAATCAGTGGAGGAATAGTTAATTTAAATGGATAGACTTTCACTGAGCCACTCCTCACTGTCCTGCGGACAGGTTCTTGTTAAAACAGAAGCCTAGGACCGCCCTGTTCATTAAACCTAACAGGGTGAGTAGTAGTAAACATACTTCTACCCAGAGTTCCCGTGTTGGTTTAGCGCTTCTTATCCCCGTGGGTCAGACTTCAGCGTCAAAGGCTCCTGTTAGGATTCCCACGGGAATTACTTTCTGCGATGTGGGCAACCGCGAAGTATCGATCATCCAAATATCTCCAACGCCCTTTCTACAAGGAACTTTGCCAACCCTCCTTCTCCTTACACAAGAACCACGCTAGCTGCCACGACGAATTGCATCTCGTTGGAGTCATCCGGTGGATGCATTAATGGAATGGGAAGAAATAGCCTGCACGCATGTTCACCTCACTTAGCTGCATTCAATATCCGCGCGATGAGCCAAATAGAGCAACAAACTTCCCTAGATAGAACTCTCGGAACTTTTAAAATAGTCATGCTGTCTCCTTAAGTCGCACAAGAGATCCCACTTCCGTGATCGCTCTTCGTAGCCCGGAAACCGCCTCATTCTCCCGCTTTACTCTTTGCGTGTCCGTTGATTCGGTTTCGTGCCCTCGTGGTCAGGGTGGGGTTGGAATCGCTCTGAGCGTTCTAGCCGAGCTGTTTAATGTTGAACGATGATGACGACGATAATGGATCCATACGTTTGCAGCAGTTTGCGAACAAGTCTTGTCATCAAAACCATGGCGGAAAAACGAAAACACTGTAAGGGTGAAAAAAGTCGTCTGTGTGGAATTCAGTTCCTCCATACTACTCGTCCACATCGTCGACTGTCCGTCGGTGGCCATGATTCCCCTCTGATCTACTACTCAGTCGCCCAGCCCATGGTAGGTCTGTTTATTCGGGTATGCCCCTGTAGCCTTTGCGCAACCAAGGGCGACCGGGAGGACAACAGAGCTATTCCACGCTATCCGGTAATCAGTTGATCGATTCTTTCGGCTCTTCCGATAAGAATTCCCTGGCCAATGAAATACGACAAGTGGTAATGGCTTCTTTAGATGGTGCAACACTCGCCACGTCACAATGCCAATATGGAATCTGGTATTTTTTGGGAGAATGGTTGCCGCTCGAGAGCTCCTATTACGCACTCGATACTACTACTGGTTGTCGGCGCGCTTGCCTTGTTCGCGGCTAACCGCGAATATTGGCGCTCGTCCCTTATCCCCAACTTACAGACATGCCAGGTGGCGTGCATTTCTTCTCTGAGCCTCGGCTGGCATCGGAATCGTAGCGGAAAAGGAAAATAAGGTGTAAGAAGCAGGACAGTAACAAAGGCACTTTTTGTATGCGATTCGAACCACGCTTTAGCCCTTATTTACTGGCAACTTATTGATTATCATTCGTAATCTATGGCTGCTTTGTGATCGTTATAATGCGCAACTTCCCAGATCGAATCATTCATCTTAGGTCATATCACCCCCAGCTTTCTATCAGAACACCAAAACTGCAAGACAACAAAATGGAATAAAGTGTACGTGAAGTGCTAGGAACATGTGACCGGCATTTCTGTTCATACACCATTTGGTATATTTAGATCTGAGTTCGAAAACTCCCCGGATTTTTACTAAAACTGACGGCGAACTACGTCAGCTTTTTTAACTGTTTTTAAATTTAGGTGATGGTAAGCATGCTAATGTCCAGTACGAAATCAATGTCAGACTTTTGGCTTTTTGCCTCTGTTCTTGCTGTCTATCATCCTTTTCCAGTGCCCTTGGTATCATTTCACTCGTGTTTTGTTTTCGTTCCCAACATATTTTTGCCCAATTCCAGTTTGTACGATCATTGGATAACGAGAAACGTGTTCGGTTGCTCCAGTTCGTCACTGGAACTTGTCGCATTCCATTAGGTGGATTCAAAAACCTCATGGGTAAGTTTTTTTTCCGTTTCTAAAGCAGTCTATGCATTCCCTGGCGTGTTCGTTGCAATCCAAGAATGAGTTTGATAAACCTCTCTGAATTTATTCGAGTTTGTGGTTAAGTCTTTCGTCGTTTGAATAAGACTTGCTCAAAAGCTAGTTTAAAGCTCATTTCGACATCTGAAATTTGGAGAATGCACTGGGGCTGCAGTCGAAACCCGCATTGCGTAAACAGTGGCTTCCTGGGGGTTCGTTGTTTAGGCTGAGGTTTCCATGTTTTCATTGTTATTTTGCAACCCCTAATTTAGAACACTTCGCCAGCGTTCCCCTACAGAGGAAAGAGAACAAGGGACACCGACTTTCAGCACAGACTATTGGACCTTTATGTTTTTCGCGACTCGGTGCGATGAAATCCAAATGATGCTATAATGCGACCCTAATACTCAGGCGCTTTTGTTTACCGATTTTGTGCGCAGCATTCTCAATAGAGATCGAATGCCTCGTTTTGATTGTTTTGTTGGTTTGGTAATATCAAGCTTGACTGCTTGCTCTACCCGGTCAATCCATGCTTTTGGATGAATCCTACGGACGATGACCTGGATCAGACTAACCGAATCGCCTATTATGTTCTTCTTAGGGTAGCTAACGTCAGCAAATAACTTATATAGTCGAGCTGTTTGAGTCCGAACGAACTGACCAACAAAAACTTTACTCGGATAACTCAAGTTCTGCTGGAAATACCATCGAGACGGACTGGGAAAAGAGAGAAAGGCAAAGTAAGATATCATTCGTACTTCGTTCTCACACTATATCCACGTTAGGTCTCGGAAAATGAGGTGCGAATACCCCACGGATGAGTAGTTTTAATCGTCTGTCTTTTTTATCACCGTATTTTACCTTGTTTCCGCTCTAAAGATACCGCATGAAAACGTTCTGTGGTTTTGTTCTTACGCCCAACTGTTCGGGGACAAAATTAGGCTAGTGAATGATAGCTTTTAAACTTCCTGCAGAATGATGCTTCTGGTGAGGATGCAATATAGGCACGTTATTTTGTCTAATGGTTTCTATAGTAGTAAATCCATGATTTTTAAAGTTATTTCATAAGAGTTGCATTTTTGTGAAAGTTTGTCCGTGCGACAAACTAGAATCGCCATTCCACCGACTAAATGCTCCCCCTTGACGAAGATCCTCATGAATGATCACCGCAATTCTGACCGTCACTAATGCACAGGAATGGCAGCCGCATTAAGACGTAGGTGAGGGTAACCCATTCCCTTGATGCTTATCAGTATGAGAAAGCATGTGAGGATTGATTAAATAAGTACCTCCACCGTGGGTGATTCTGGTTCAGATGAATCACTTGCATGTATGGTTCATCTCGGTTTCACGGCAGCAGCACAACTTATCATCAGGTCCGCTTCCATGCTTTCTGTGGTTTTGAATATTTCCAGTCGTATCTATTCCTCCTTGTCCACAATTGAATTTTCAGGCAACGAGGGTCTGCGCCCATTCTGTGTTGAACGAATCGGCACCGAAGATTGGCTGCCACGAAGCCATACTTGTTTCAACCGTCTCGATCTGCCACCCTATAAATCGTACGAACAGCTGAAATCCAAGCTGACTTTGGCAATCGAGGAGACAGAGGGCTTTGGACAAGAATAATGTTGCTTGGAAACAGGTGACATACGAACACGCGAGGTGGACATTTTCTTTCTACAATTGAACAACTAATCGTCCTTTGGTCCTATTTTTATGCTCTCCATACAAAGAAAGATGTGCATATCCAGTGCCGCTTGACTAATGCAGTGATTGCAATTTTGTCATATGTACTGTGGCATGTCTTTTCTCTAACGTGGCCTAACTGTGATGTGAAGGGGCGTGGGATAAGAGTAGTTCAGCAGAGGCTCCGTTTTCCGCAGTTAGTCATATCGTGTGCTATTTCCTACCCCATCCAACCGCCCTCCAAAAAAGTGAATTACCTTTGGAATAGGACGGTATCACATTCAAATTTTCCTTTAGTCTTTCACTTTTTGGTCTACCTGATACCCTTTTCATACTTTATTTCATGTTTCATGGAAATTTCGGCTCTAAGATCTTCATCTAGCTCCCGGTCCTTTGGGCTAGTTGCCCTGTGTCTACTCTAGACCAGCCCCCCTGATCCGTTTGTCTCTGTCCCATACAACCTACTTTTTCATCAGTGTTTGTTACATCCAAAAAACGGTGTTATCATTTTTTCTGATGCTGTTCTATTCCCGGTTTGCTCAACATAAATTGAAAAGAATACTGACTTGGTCGCACTCTCTCATTCGCGAGGCTGCTCGTAGATCATGATTTCATCGCTCTTGAGGACGTTTTTGTTTTAAATTGACCTATGAATTCTGTCCTCCTTATCCATAACAACACACTGCATGTTCTCGCTCTTCTTTTCACCTCATCACATCGCCTTCACTCTCTTCTCTATCTATGGCTTTTTTTTACACAAAACTTACTCTGTTTGTGCTATACACAACACTAACTGTCACTGATAAGGTACTAACAACTGGTTGACGATAACAGGATAGCTTCTTCACCGATTTTATTCTACGTTCGGATCCGCCTAAACAAGAGAAGGGGACAACATGCACTGGATGATTCTTGCTTTTGGCTTTATTGGTGTTCATGCCCCGCTAAAATTGCTTGGATTACTGAAACTGATGCCGGTCTTTGGGCTTCTGTTTTAACGAAGCCAATTTGGAAGTATCAACGGGAACGAGGATGAGAATTGTATTGAGTACATATTTGTAATGCAAGCACAACGCTAGCAGCTGATTCAACAATTGGTGTGAAAGTAATACAGTTTGTGACAACGTAGTGGGCAGGAACCAGTGGTTCCACATACCCGTTCAGCGCTGTTTTGTTTGGTTTGCGTTATATGAGCGATAACCCTTTCACCTGTTCTTTCCTGTCTCTACGGTTGTCACTAACGCTACATCGAACCTTGGCGATAGGAAACGGAATGTGAACTGTGTTAATGAAATTTACAAATTTTGAAGACTCACTAGATCGTCTGCGGATTCCTATGCTACAGGGTCCATGCCTGTTGTTCGCAACCTCATTATTTTTGGTATTTTTGTTCAAGTGACTTGTATTCACATGACGTCACAACGTAGCTTAAATTGCGTACTCGAGACCGTTGGAAGAAGCAAGATGGACTGAAGAAGTGCGTCTAACTGGTAACAACCCGAGGATATAGAATTCTGAGGGAAATAAAATTGGTACATTTTAGTAGTAGGAGATTGAATGTTTTCATGAAATAATTCACCATGTGATATGATCGCTCAACTGACCATAAAGAAACCATGGAAGCACTGTACAGCTGTTTCATCCTTGTTATGAATCATCAGCAGTGCATATCCACCGCGCACGAACTGCGACGCGAACCCGGGACGAACGATTCTCAGTCGAACGCATTAGCCATTACGCTACCGGGCAGGCCCTGAACGGCTCGTTCAACTTTACCACATGATGTTGCACCTATTCGTCACTGCTTCGCACGGTTACTGTCCGCTACCTCAAGCGATCGACCCCTACTGATAGATGACTTATCTGCAGGTAGCAGTTGTTGTGGTAAGAAATCACCTTATAATGAAAAATTGTTCTAAAGACAAGCGTCTTCACAAAAAAGTGCTATTTTCAGATTATTCGTTAGGCTGCCCGGATGAGTAGTCGACCGGATACTGTTAGCAACAAAACCCCTACCACAAGGCTGTTACTGATTTCTGGACAATTGCGTACATGAATTCATCACATAGCGCACCGTCTTCTCGACTTACTCCGAACCTCGTTCGGCCCATATCTATTAACATTTATTTCTTCTCAGCAGTGGGGCAACTGAAGAACTGTAAAGTCGAATAACTCTTTGGAAGTAATTCATTGAAGTTCCCTCTTAGTGTAAATTCACTAACATTAGTTTTGCTAGAAAGCACATTCTCTAGAGAGATGGTCATTGGACGGTCAAAATTTGATTATTTTGCTTCCGTAAGTTAACCTATATTCACCTGGGTTTCTCAGTATTTCAATGAGGTTACGGAAACAATTAAGTTGGTATGTCAATCAAGGGGTCTGTCAGGATTACAAATGTCAGATGCACCCAGTATTCAAAAGCGCACACTCTTAGCGCAACAAGCTAGCTCTCACCAGTGCTTTTAAAAAGACTAGTAATTGTCCGATGCATCGCGCTAGGGGATGAAAGAAGAAATGGGAAAATCAAACGGGCATAGAAGATAAATCCTTCCCACATTTGCTGAACTAGGTCCTGATCCTAAGAAAATCCAGTATACTGAACCAGTTGGAACCATACTGCAACTGCAAAATAAGGTATTGTGATATTAAAAGTCGCTTTCTAATTGACTCTGCCTATTGTTGTCATCTTTAGCACAAACGAAACGTTCTGATTTTCCGATCATTTAAGCAATCTCGGTTGTTAGGTTGCATTATTTTTAATCGGTGATATTTCCCATCTGGAAGCGTCTTCCCTCAGATTCTGAAGCCACAGATGAGTTCACTATGGACCAAAAATATTTAGTACGCTTGGGTAGCTCCCGCAACAGTCAGCTGACATGGACCTTACCAGGGTAACGCAACCTTCGTCTCTCAAAATACTCCACGCAGATGCAGACTATACCCAATAATCAATTAAACTGTAGTTTGTAATCAGTCAACATCCACATCTCCCTGCAATTTTAGACGAGAACCCCAAATGCACCTGACAGCGGAGTTGTGGAATAATTCTAACTGTCTTTTGAGAAATTGTGAATGATATAATGTTAATAACAGCATTGTTGATAGATGTAATGCGCCAACGTTTCGACTACCGTGGGTAGTCTTTCTCGAAGCGAGTTTTACAATCAAATGAATTTGATGGCGCATCGATTTTCCGATAAACTTCTTACATCATTTGGTCCTGACATCTTTTGAGAACATTACATGATGTTATAAACGCAATCTATTTTTATGATTCGTCAGCCATCTGTTCCACCCACTTAATGCGTTTGATACAGTTTGTAAACTAGAAACAAGTAAAACATAAGGTGACAAAAAAGAATAATGTTTGTGGTAAAAAATCCTGGACGAGGCACTTAGATACCGTTGCAGATATCAGTATAAAATAAAGGCCGAACGAATAATAATATCTTAACAGAAAGGTTGTGTGTAGTAGCATTCAGCTGGTTTGCCAATACGGCTACTTTTATTGACAATCAAGTCATAAAAATGTCTTTGTATTTTCGAAAATTTGAATTTGTTTGCCTTCGTTTCCACTTGAGCATTCTGAAGCAAATCAGTCAGTTGTTCCTCGAAGCCCATCTATTTTCGGCCTCAGGTGATTTTTGAAATGCTGCTACTGTTTTTGACTTGTTTATACTGAGGACCAACAGGGTGCCAAGTTCTAGAATTTGCATGAAATTTACACAAAACAGGGCGACTTATTAATGAGTCCATGACAATTCGAACACCCTCTTTGAACCCGCTCATTACTGTAAGATTTAAAGGTCCTGAATAATAAGATGGTCAAGTGCAGCTCCATAATGGAACCTCCAACTCCCGTCAGTCACGCTACAGCATCCACTTTAGGCTATGTAGCATGGAAACCGGATTTCGCTCTTTAGTTAGTCAGATAGGTCAGTTTTACTGAACACGGCTCACTCTTTGGGGTGGGTAGTTGGACCAAATGGTGGCAAGCCATGACTAATGGCCAGCTGTATAGGAGGGGCACCTCTCCGCTTGCGCGACCAGCGTTCTTCAGGTGCGGAGATGAGAGTAGAATTAACGTGACCTCAAACGCGTATATTTAGGACCGGAATACATACAGGGATCAAGTTTTGGCGTGCACCGAGGTAGTGTGTAGGAAGTCGCGGGTGGAATCACCGAGTCCGCGAAACGTACACTCAGGCGTCTGGCAGCCAGGGCTGATTAGAATATTGTATTTGTGTTCTTTCAAGTGGAATCTGAAGCACCACCGGTTCATTGGCCCTCCTTGACCATCAGCTTGCTTGGCTCGGCGATGACCATTCGAAATTACGGCCGTTGCTGAAATATCAGGTCCCTCGGAAACGTTTACTTGCGCGACTGATGTGCTTGAGGCTTTCCCCGTTTTGTCATAGCCGTTTACTCACACTTCTTACGAGCTCTGTTTGCCGCATCTAATGGATTCCTATATTTTTGTTATGTATAATAACCGATTATAAGCCGAAGTCGTGGAATGCAGTTGAACTAAAGACGTTCCTAGTAACACGTCCGAGTAAGGCTCCGCCATTCCTTCTCTCCGAAAACACAATGGCGTTTTTGGAATTGGTGCACCTTTTGTTGTATGTGCAATGTACATTTCATTTCTAGTACCATCTTTCTGTGAAGACCCATGCTTTTCGATATATTTCTTAATCGACAGTATTTTAAATGTTGCGCACCTGAAAGTTTTCATCTGACGACGATAATTCCACCACATTCAATTTTCTGATCAGCGGCTTCCATTACCATTCACGAGGTTATGCACGCTGGTGATCTCACTTGATAGGTATTTTACCTCTCCGGATCACCAGTAAACGCACGGCTTTTTCCCCCGTTGTCTTTCCCTCTCACTTTCCACTGGGGCACCAGCTGAAATTCTCCCTGTACAGCTTGGCTGCCCGGTCATCGGAGCGCCCAGTCATTTCCGCTACCTTGTGCAGTTTCTGGTCTTGGGGAGTCAGTTCCGTGCAATGATGGTCCTACTGTCGGTTTGTATCAGTGTTCTGTTCAACCGCAGGATCTGACCTGTTGTGTATTTAAGGCTACTTGTTTAGCGGGACATGGATTTGTTTTTCCGGATAGCCCAGGGCGGTTGCCATTTGTGTGTTGCTGATGCACGCTTCGCTCGCATGCTTTTTTTCGCATATACTTAACCTGCTACGGCTTCCGATTATCTTTTCCTTGTACCGATCGAGTTGCCAGTATCGCAATCGAACAGAGCCTGGTAAGCGTAACGCACAAGTTTTCACAACGGTAAAGGGCAAGCAAACACAGTACGAGAACCGCATTAAGACAGTCGGCCTTATACCTGACTCTTAGTATGTTGTGTGGGATACCTGCGCCTAATCCACTTTGTTTTCTCGCGCCACAAATCCTGCCGTAACAATGAAGTGCGGCGTAGAGTCCAATGTTTCCTTACTGATTCCAACTGTCTTGTGCATAGTTTGGTCCGACCGGTAAAATATCTGGTTGATGCACTCTGAGAGGCGGTTAGCAGCTGCATCGATGTTTCATGAAAAATCGATTGTTTTCCGACACCATTTCCGCTAGGTTCAGCTTTGATGCTCGATATTGCTTTTGACATTTGTTTGGTTGATTTTGTCCCACCTCAAGTAAGATCTGCGTACGTTTACGGTTGTGCTACGTCTTCGTGTGCCTTCGCTTTCGAATCTCGCCAATCGCTCCGCATCTACTGTGGCCTGTCGTTTCGTGTACTGTCGTATCGGTTTCCAACTCAGCACGACGGTATATGAAATACATTACTGACATTTCTTTGTTGGCTCGGGTTCTCTCTTTTCCGTTGATCACGAGGAAGTTTTCAAACGAGGTTTCGGAATCCGATGGGGGAAAGCTTCGGGGTGGTTTCATGGACATCTAAAACTACCATAAAATTACCAAAATCTGTTGCTACTCCAAAAGTACGAACTAGATGCTTAACGGCATTATAATCTTAGCAAGAAAAGCGACTCTTATCCGCACACATAAGAACCGACTTCTTTTTCGCTAACCAGGGGCTAGTTTACCCATGAGTCACCGCAGGTCGTGAACTTGCGCTGTACAAGCATCACCAGGAGCCCTTCCTAGGACAGTCAGAACAAGCATCTATCCTAGACGTGGAATTAATCCTAACAGTTTCTGAATTCCCTAATGTAGACATCGTAACATCACTGGATTCCGACAGTTATGCCATTTTGTCAACGAACTGGTGACTCATCCTTGCGGTTTAACTGGAACTTCCGAGGGAGCGAAATGCATGGTGCATCCATTCTGATGCGATGCGGGCTCAAACCGCCTGTACCTCGGAGGCCTCATACGGTGGCGGTGCCGTCTGGTAATTTTGGGCCGTTGTTGAAGAGTCTCTGGGTTGATAAATTCTTTTGTCCCCACACAGAGTGCTCGGAAAGGACTTGAGACTTTTTCGCGGCAAATATCGGCACTGTAGACCAGTATTTGGTAATTTGGGATCTCCTTACGGCTGTAAAACTGGACAAAAGAAGAGCTTGCGAGGGGTGCAAACAGCGTGAGCAATGCGTAACCCAAGTTAAACCCCAACTCCGAAGCACAACTGACTCGTAAATTCTATGACCCTGGATTATAAAGTTAGTCAATATACAAGCACAAACAAACCTCAAGTACACGATCGAAAAGGCTTAAAACGAAAACCGGCGTAACTGTGCGCGGAATCGCTCGCGGTTCACGCGGCCTCAAACGCTAGTGACGAAACTTCCACGTTGAAAAGTCGCTCTTGTGAAGCTAAAAAGAATTGTTACGGAAATGGAATGAATGTTATTGAGCGTTTTTCGGAAATTAAGAAAATGGTTATCTGGATAACCTGATCAGTTTAAACGGACGATTTTGGGTATAAATGTATGTGAAACCGGAAATTACGTCATTTGCGCTCTCATAGCTGCCATGGCTGTTCGTGCGCACGCTACTGCTGCCTATATTGATGATTCTGGAGTGTTTAGTGCTAGTTTTTCCGATGTTGAATCTGATTTTAGGGTTTTTCAGCATAAGACGCCTACGTCGTTTTATAAATACCACGGTGTCAGCTCCGGAAATCGGCTCCGAGAGCATCCGCGGTCTTTTCTCCCTTCTTTTCCTTACTATGAGATCAAGTACTGCTGTGTACACAAACATCGCAGAAATCAAAGTGGTCGTCGGTAAGTCTGTTAATTTTGCAAGTAATATTTATTTGCAGGTTTCCAGATACTGACTTCCCGGCATTCGTCATGTTGCGTGCAGTTAGCAAGCAATATCAGGTGGTAGGAAGTTGTCTGCAGCACAATCATTCCTTCCATCGGTCTCATGACCTTTATTACGCGGGACACCGACGACGTTGATATACAAATCGCTGGTGATCCCTTACAGTTGGTTAACTTTAGGAAGCACGCCATCATGACTTCTGCTGGCTACAGACTACAGAAGCTGAAGAAACTCAGGGAATCGGAGCCGCCACCTTCACCAATCACAGAGGATCTATGCGCCGTCTGCAAACTGCAGCAGCCCGTGGTGGATTTGGACGAAACAACCGAGTGGGTGCAATGCGACGAATGTCAACGTTGGATTCACTCGCAATGCGCCAACTACCTGGGCCAAGAGGTCCATTGTCTGTCAGCATAAGGTAAGTGTTATTAATACTAATATTCACCATTTCAACTGCAGGTTAACCTGAAGAGCCCAAGACCACGTAGGACGGACGAACAGGATGAAGAGGACCCCGGAGGCCCACGGAAGACGACGGAGGTGCAAGGAACAAGGACCGCGGGAGGGACGGGATGGACGAAAACGCCCCCACGACCCCTATGGGGCCACCACTATTTGATTAGTGGCACCGATTTCCAAAATCGGTTATTTCTGTTATGACTTCATTGTGTGAATTAGGCTGTTGGTACATGAGTCTTCTTTCACGTGCGCAACAAAGGTTTAGGTTTCGGTGCTCATTCGTTTAGGAATATTGATACTAGTCCACTGTACGCATGCAACTGTTAGAAGTGTTTGCTGAGGCAGACAGGTTTGCCTTTGTCTAGAGATGCTTATAGGTGTCTTTCGCCATATATACCTGACCAAAGACGGATGGCGATAGACACGGGGCTGGCAGAGGGGTCGTACGTTTTGCCGTTAGGCTCTACCTACCTAACACTAAGGAACCGTAGCCCATTTCCGATGCTTCTGAAACCGTGTAAAAATATTCTTTCGGTTTTGTCTTTGGGTAACAGACATAGGGGAAATTTCATATTTCAAAGTCTTTTAATTTTGACTAAAAGTTTGCCCCGTGACGGCCTATCTTCTAGATCATTGGGGCCGCCTCAGTCCACTTTCTTCCGCCCTAGGCGCTGCAAAAACATCTTTCCTGACAGCAGCCATGGAGAAAGGAACACAACTGGATCGTACAAGCTGGCGACAATGGACGGGACCCATCTTCGAGTAGCTGGCCGACTGGGAATGTTCGTTTTGAAAACGACGTCATCGGTCCCGGCATCCCATCGCACGCCGAGAATTTGATCAATCGCTATGGAAAATATACCTGGCCAACGAGCCCACTCTATTCGTTCTTTGCCGAGATGACTTCCAATACCTCAGGATCGTTAGGCATTTTCTTTGTAAGGCGGAAGCTAACCATCCTCAGGAAGTTTGTCAACCCCATCACATATATTTATCTGTGTCCCCTTCATCAAAAGAATTGGGGCAATCTTCAGCATCAAGGTTGCTTGTAACGCTTTCTGCTCTGGCCCAATTATTTGGCTTTCCGTGTACCTCTACTGTCTTTTGCAGTGCATTATTCCCGCAAACTGGGGGCAATACAGCACCAAAGGGATGAAACGTCATCCGGTGCTCCAATACTGACTTGTCCGCCATTCTGAACGCAGCACAAGAAGCGCAACGCACTTCCATCTTTTTACGGCACCTTTACCTGCAAAGGCATTCCTCTTATGCTGGCAAATATTGCCACTCTACCCGTTCGAAAACGGCGTAGACCCCTTATCAACGCACTAGTGAAGTCTGTCCCCTGCATTAGCTGATCGATGGGCGAGGTTTCCTGGATTTTTGCTCCCCGGTCGAACACTACTCGGACTTTTCCTGGTTTTTTATGGTTCAGCGCAGGATGGTGAGACAAGCACCCCTCACTGTGGCATAGCAAAATTCATACTTATCCGAGGGTTTTATGCTGCGCCATCACATCGGTGTATCGTCCCGACAGCCGTATATTAATAACTCCCGCGATCCTATGCCCCCCAGAAAGCCCTTACTCCTAACCGCATGTTTTGCGGGTACAGCCTACTTATGCAAGGCGGTAATCTAGCAGCCTAAGCAGCAAGTTCTTAAGCAACCGTAAGAGCTGCAGTGATACAGGGGAAGCGGGCTTTGCAGCTGGTCGTAAATCAGCCTGTTCCAGACTGGGCGTCCGTCTTCAGGACGTTGCACAAACCAGAAATAATAATGACAATTCTCGAAGTTAGTCAGAACTACTTTCTAACAACGGAGCAATTTCCAGCTACTCGCTAGGTCCTTCTACCGTGCTGTTAGCTTGGGGGTGGTTGAAAATATTATGGGTCCGACTGACGTCTAAACAATTATAAAGTACACTAAAAGTATCCTCAGAGCGTTCGTCGGCTCAGTGGTATGGCTCACGGCAGATGGTAAGCAATGCGGTGTGCCTAAAAGCAGCTACTTCGAGCCCCAGAAGTGCTTTGTCTACAGACTGCATGGTGACACTTTACAGGGCCGTCGATGCACGTAATTCGGCAAAGTGCTCCACTCGAGTGACCGTGCATCTTCAGTTTTGGACGGTGATGCGTCCGCTAAGTTTTTGTGAACGTATCAAAAACGAGGGCCAACTATAGGACAATGGTCTATATGTCCTTCGATGAGTTTTTTGTTTGGACTGCTGTCAACGGACTCAGTAAGGAGCTCAGGGAGGAGAGTCAAACGTAATAGTAAGAGTGGCGTTGAAGCATCGTTGGTTTAAAATAAAGGGTGTCGTCATTAACCCCAACCTTCCAGCGTCTTGCGCAGCATCTCGTTCACTGGACCAAACGGTGAGGGAAACTATAATAATATACATTATTATATTTTACTTCTTAAACAGTGCCAAGACATGCCGTAAGCATGATCCCTACGTGCGACGATAGTGACAAGGTAAAAATATATGCAGGAATGAAGGGCTCACGTGCAAGTGGTGGGAGGCCGATGCAGCAGCTAATGGTACATATGCCAGGTCATATTTGCGTAATAAGAGTATAAATTGTAACGAATTTCCGTACGGGAAATTGCAGTCCCACAGGGACTTCTCGTCAGCGCCGCTTGGTGCCTCTGTTGCGCATCTCCTAGGCCGCCATATGCATGCAACTGATCAAGATGAATCGATAATGCCGCTAGCAAGCTTACTAGGGTGATGAGATTCCCAAATGATGGGAAGACATGAGCTGGACCTGGCAGAATGAAAAACGCGTGGCAAGGAAACGCACTAAATCAAGGAACGAGAAATTTGGAGGCAGTTTGTAATGAAATGTGTCATCTGGTGAGCAGTATATTGAACGGACACTGGCAGCATAAAAGCCGAATATTTAACTCACAGCACTTTAGGCAGGTAGAGATGGCAACATGGGGTAGAAATTGTGTAATCGTATGTCCGATTTATTATGCCTGTTTCAGGTAATTTTGTTTTTGATATTTCCAGCTGGGTCCAATGGTGGTGGTGGAGTTAAAAAAGATTAACCGGACTCAGAAGAGGCAATATTTGGCAGATTGTTGTGGAGAACGGTTATCGGATGCAGCCGTCAGTTGCTAAATTTGGCAGATCAAAATAAGGGTTCATGAGAAATGATGGTTCTCAGCCATTATCACGAAGAACGTTGAGATGCGTGCAGAACGTCGGCTCATACCGGAGGTCAATAAAAGTCTTTTCCCCATGAGTTTGTTTTGCATGTTTTCGGTGAAATGACTTTGAAAAGGAGCAAAAGAAAGCCACTAAAAACAGCACACCTGAACATAAGAACTAGAGTGCCATTTACCGCAGTAGTGCTGGTGGGTGAGGCTGGCCAAGTGCTGGCCGCCCAACCTGAAAAAGACCTTACAAAATCCTCGTCAAATTGCCTGAAAATCTTACCTCTGGCACTGGACTTAACGCATTTATTGATAAAGTAGCCAAACAACGTTGGACTGCGGCCTTCTGCTGTCCGGCCTGTTTTGTGGTCGTGCTGCTTTTCCTTTATGGGAACTACCTTCCTCCAAAATACTCTGTTCATTTTCTGTTTCCCGGTAAAAATGCGATGACAAAATATCAAATTCTGTGTACACTCATTCGATGACATTCTTCCCGAAGATCTTGTGATGGGGTTCTGTCACAAACCGGAGATCTGTTTAAATTTATTTTTATGCAAGCCAGCGACACTTCCGATACACGTCCACTGTCCAGTACACAGACCCACTGCCCCAAATGCAAGAAGTTGGCCCCGCATTGTACCCCTTCTCCCCCTTCCTTCGGTCAAACGCAGGTGGGTCAGGAACAGAAGGCGTCCCTATATACAACTTATGTTACACTTCCGAAAGAGAAAAATTACCTTAGGGGCAACTTCGACGGTGGTTGATGCAGGTCAGTGCGTCTAAACGCACTCAGACGATCATCAAGGGATTCACCAAAAAATTTCCAGTAGACATCCTATCCAAATGGCCCAAGCTGTAGAAAACCTGGGCAAGGTGGACTTATGCCCGTCCGAATTTCGTGGTCCAGTGGTATGCCACTTTACCGCTGCTTAAAATATAAACGTTCATTTGTCCACAACATTGCGCAGTCAAATCTGCCAGTTGCCGGTTTACGAATCCCACGATAGAACTCGGACGTGGTATTGCCCAAAATCTGAAAACACGAGCGTCACTTAAGAAAGTGCAACTGATATTTGTCAGTTATCTCCAGATACCTATAAGGAAACCTCCCGGTCCCATATTCAATCTTCGTTACGGAGCAAGGCAAGATATTATTCACCTACGTCTTCCGTGGTTGCGACGTGCAAATTCAAAATTTCATTCCTCCGAGAGCTTCCGCGATGACAAGCCCTCCCAACCAGTAGCCCCCCCACTCCCATTTGCAGTCGGTGAGCCGCCCCAGAAATAATATATTCCGGAGCACAAAAATTCAGCTGCTGAATTCATACCGTTGCTTTCTACAGAAATCTACCGTTGATCAGCCGAGGATCGATCATGAGATAGTCAAATGCGACAAAAATCATCAACTTCTAGGTATCCTCGAAAACTTCTGCTACCAGTCGGATTTCTCATCCAACTGAGCGGGCCTTCGCCGCACACAGCAGGACTACGGCAACTCATTTGAGAAATGACATATAAGGTAGTCGGAAACGAGGTGCCTGAATGTCTCGGACAATGATAAAGGAAACCTTCAGCGCAACACGGTTTCCGACCTTTTAAAAACCGACAGTAGCCTGTTAGGCAGAACCTCCATTAAATGGAAGCCCAACGGTTACCTTCTCTCTAAAAAAGAATGCACTAGCAGACGAAAACGCCTTCTTTATGGTGAACTTGGAGTGTTCTCATATCTGAAGTTTACGGATGGAAAACATCCCGACAAACCATGAACCGCCAATGTGCACTGTTCAGAAGCTACTTGACGGGGTTTCGTAGAATTCTCAAAAGACTATGGTGGACCCCAAAAGTATGACCAAGTGCTGACTTCTTCCCAGAAAACTCAGGCTAGATCAGGCCGAGAAACAGGGGTTTTGGAATCATCAAATATGAATCTAGTTTCTTGTGCGAGTTGGCCTTAGAATCCAGTCACTAGTCGACCTCAGAATACGTCTTCAGCTCCTCGTTGAGGTGGATGAGTTTTCGGGAGAAAACCAGGACGTTTATGGAGTATTAGTGTCTGCCGTAACTTAAAGGCTGAAGTCGGAACACAAGGGCGACGCTCAAGGGGAAAGGGCAATGGACGAATATCTGCTCCTTTTGATACAGCAATAGAAGGGAATGATACGGTGTGGCTACTTTGATCACCGTAATGGGTATGGAGGTTGTTGCTCACTGTGAGACAGGAGAGAGCGGTAGGGGTGATGGGAGAAGAAGTAGCAGATTTAACTTGTTCGGGAGTGTATAAAATAAAAAAGGATAATCGGGGACGTTAACCACCAGGCTATGTCCAAACGATTGTTGCGGATGCCTTATCCTCAGAGTATGATTAACATGAGTAGGGATGTCCCCCCGGGTTCCGGCGTGCTATGATGTCCAACTGCAGTTCGGCATAGAAGGTAACCTTGCGGAAATGCCGAAAGCTACTGGCTATGACACGGTGCTTTCACAGTTGGCGGAATTCGTCTACTCTGCGTGACCTTGATTCATGTTGCAACCAACGAACCTCATTCATTCTCTTCGTCAACAAATGCAATGGTACCAATGAGAAAGGTGATGTAGAACCCCAAAATGGTCCTACGATCAACCCAAAGAGCCTGGAGAGAAAATTCATGGGAAAAATTTTACTTATGTTAGGTCGAGTTAAAAGTTTCCGCTCACCGACACATAGAATGGTTCCGCTAACTAAGAGTAATGAATCAAATCCGAACTAAATTCTCTGCTCTGAACCGCATCAAGCCTTCACAAGTGAAGGAGCAAAAAATACACTACTGGGGTAACTCTGCCGTACAACAACCTGAAGATGGCATTATCAGACTTTACAAACTACTTTGCTAAAATACTTAAACAACTCATAAGTAGTTTAAACTTAGCGTTCGTAAGTCTGTTGGCCACAGGACGCCGCAGGGTTACACATTTTGTTTGTCTCCATACAAAAATATCATTAGGGTTCTGTCAAATAAAAATACAGGTTTGACCGCTCTGCCTGCGGAAGATTGGATTCCTAGCCTTCTTGGCACTAGCCGATGACCTCGTCGTCGTCGACGAAAATTCTTCAATGAAAGTGCCGGATTTTTAAGTTACGATTAAACTTTGCGACCTTTGGCCTGTTGACCGTTCCTTAAGTTTTGCCTGCGGTGATGATATCCTTCTTGGGTTGCTAAATACGCTTCTGGAAACTCATGGCCTCGGAGATTTTGAAAAGTTCCGAAATACGCCGAGAACTGCCTCACTGGTAGTCAGCATAAGACAGCCAGTACTGGCTGACTGCTGGAGTCAGTTTTCCGAATCAACTCCCCTTAATTTACGGCGGCGATCAAATCGTTTAACTATTTCTGCTTTCGTTTTGCCGGATGCATTAGTGTTTGGCCGTTTCCCCCCATAAACAATAACACTTCATGTGCAAACCTATGGCAAATACCTGAGGAGTGGTAGTTGAGACAACTCGCTAACAATCCTCGTCAGGGCCACGGCGGCAGCAAGACTAAAGTAACAGCACAAAGAAATTGGACCGAGCGGTGAAATTACTCAATTAATTCTAATGCCCCTGGAGAAACGAAAACTGCAAACGCCATGGCCCTTTACAGTCCAACCTAAACGTGGCTGAAAAGGAAAACGCCAGCACTAATTCCAGCAGCTGCAAAACTGATGAAAAGTTAATACACCTTAGTTTTCAGTGTAACTGACAAAATTTAGGTAGAAACTGAGGCCGCTTACCAACTGCAAATGGGAGTGGGGGGGCTACTGGTTGGGAGGGCTTGTCATCGCGGAAGCTCTCGGAGGAATGAAATTTTGAATTTGCACGTCGCAACCACGGAAGACGTAGGTGAATAATATCTTGCCTTGCTCCGTAACGAAGATTGAATATGGGACCGGGAGGTTTCCTTATAGGTATCTGGAGATAACTGACAAATATCAGTTGCACTTTCTTAAGTGACGCTCGTGTTTTCAGATTTTGGGCAATACCACGTCCGAGTTCTATCGTGGGATTCGTAAACCGGCAACTGGCAGATTTGACTGCGCAATGTTGTGGACAAATGAACGTTTATATTTTAAGCAGCGGTAAAGTGGCATACCACTGGACCACGAAATTCGGACGGGCATAAGTCCACCTTGCCCAGGTTTTCTACAGCTTGGGCCATTTGGATGGGATATCCACCGAAAACATTATCGATATTTTCTTGGGCACGCAGCCTTGTCTGCTAATTCTGTACCACTTGCGTTAGAAGTTGCTGCGCGCTGTGAATCTGACCGCTTGTTGCAATTGGGAGCAATTGTCAAAGTCGGAAAACCCTAAGCTAAATTCGTCGTTCGCGTAGGCACCGTAAAATAGTTAGGGAAAATTAGCTTGTTTGTATGAAGTTCTGTGACAGCGTGGGAGGGTAATGGCAGATTAGTTTAATAAAGATTTTGACGTCCTGGGGGAGATCTATGAAGTTTATTCCAATATCCGGTGTGAGTCCTCTTTACTTTTTTGAAACCTGTGCTGGATTAGGTACCTTCGGCTTTGACCACTCACGCCTCCAGTTTGTGTTGCTTCCATTGACCTTTTATCTAAAGACGACCCAGGAGTCCTTCAAAGTTGCTTCTTTCATACCTATGGCAACTTAGACAATTCTGGTTGTGGACGGTTCCCTAACTTACGACGCCGCGCAGAGTTGTGACAAACAACTAGGGGCTTTGTGATAACTTTCTTTAAGCATGTTTACTGTTTGGGTCAATTCCCGGGCGTTACATTGACTACACTATCGAGCCTCGCGGCCGTTCCGCTCGGTTATCTTACTGTAAGTCTCTGTGGCCCCGGGCTCGCCGGATCATAGTTACGCTGCGCGCATGATTGCTTTTGACCAGCGAGCAATAATTGCCGTTGCTCTTTTTTCCTCTCTTTTACGGGATAGTGTCAAGCAGTGGAAAAAACTTGTGACAAAGTCCATAAGAAAAAAGAATTTATCCAGATAATGGCCAACCTATTACCAAGGTGTTCTATTGAGTAGTGTTCTGGACAGGACACTGAGGACCATCCTGTGGTGGACACAGGATTATGATAGTCTAGGTCTGCTTAGGACGATTTCCCTCGGGTACTAGAAGACTCGCTCGGGTGCAGATTAGAATGGGAGCAACTCACGACTAACCGTAAGCAAAAACATTGGCCCATTTGATGTGCATTCGGAAACTAGCCACACCAAATACCGTCCTTAATATACACCATGATGCTGTATCGCAGCGTAAGTCGTGAAATACATTGTGGCCTAAAGAACTGGAGAGAATTGAAATGCGATTGGTCCTGACTGGTGGCTTCCGAGAATTGGCCGGAAACTACCCATCAATGAGTGTTGGTCTACAAAATTGCGGAACCAAAGCCTCGGAGCTGTGCTGGGGTAGTGGGCCGGAGTGTATATGGTCACCAATTCAAGAGCCCCAGGGCCATGCGTAAGGGTAAAGATCTTTTAAAGTAAATTCTGAAGGATGGGGAATAAACCACCAGCAATCTGTGAAAAGTTACGGGAGATGGATTTTATCCCACTGACAGGAAGTTGTGCTGATGATAGTGCAACGTGTTTGCTTATCCCCACTTTTGTTTCTTTAGTCCGTGCGAAAACCCAAATGACTGCGACAGGTTCGCTTCAGCATCTCCGAACGTGGGGGAAACAGACCACCCCCAGCAGTTGCGAAAAAAACAACACGGAAAGTTAAGGCCAGGCGGAGGAACTATGGAAAGTACCTATATGGGCTCAACCATACCTCTGTTAGAAAAAATAGAAAAAGTCTCTGTTGGATCAGGTTGGCCCCAGCAACAAAAGCATATTTGGGCTGGAAGGAAGTGGACCGATACCGGTCTACATTGAGGACGAATGGCATTGTCGGATCAAGTTGACCAGGACTCACTCTCGAGCCACTATAGCCAAGGTCGAGCGAAAAAGCGCGCAGGAGGCAGAAACCTAGCTATATTTGTCACAGGACTCGGTTCGGTAGATAAAGCGTTTTGAGCTACTTTGTTGGATTGCGGTCTGGGGAGGTGGCCAGCATCCGGACTCTCCATTATGCTTCACCACCCAACCCCTCTCTTTCTCACTGCTCCCCCCCCAACTGCGCACACTGGGGTACGCTAAAAGCGGTCTCGAGGCTATGGAGCTATATAGATTTGGCCCCTGTGTCTCGATAGGTCTGCTCTCTTATCGTATTTATACTCTCAGGCGCGACGCGTTACTAAAACTAACCTTATAGTGCGTGAGCGTGGAACCGAGACGCTGCTATCGCTTGTTCAAAACACTATAGGTATGTACATCAGCAAATATATAAGTGAGCTCTATATTGCCTTTACATCGTCTTTATTCTTTCCTCTGGTCTAATTAGACATTCTCTCGGCAAATGCGCGTTGAGTCTCTAGTTTCAGCCCCAAGCTGCGTCCGCGAACCATTTTAGTGATGAAAATTCTCGGTATATATGGAAGTATAGAGCATTTATGAATCTCAATACCGGCGGTAAGCTCGCAGACACAAACGAGTTCTATTTCAAGTGAACAAGGGTATTCTGCCCGGCCTTGCGAGCGCAATGCACGGCGCCGCAACGCAACGCCATGCGAATGATGACGATTAATCTCTCCCGGATAAATGGTAGAAGTATAAGAACACTGTGTATAACTCGTGCCTCAGCCATCCACCTGGGCGATAGATACGTCACACCTATCAGGAACGGACAAACCTGAGTCCAGATACTGCATTTTCACAGCATAAGCAGTAGAGATGTAGCTGAGATACGAATAAAAGGCAAGATTACATGTAAATCAGAAGCCCAGGACTCGGACTGATGACATATATTAAAAAACTATAGGGATAAAGCAGAGGATGACGTTATTGATCATGCTATAGGCACACGTCCCCAGGTGAAACTGGTCAGATCTACTTGTCGAACCTGAGAAATAGTCCCAAGAGAGAGATTAGATATAGCAGAGTCGCCTCCATTACACTGCTGAAGGCAGCTCGCATTCATAGGCGAACTGTTAGCGCTCACGCTGCTTATATGGTCTGGCAATTGTGAGGTATATATAAAGGGCACAACCTTTAATACTAAACACAGCTGGAACGAAATTCAGAACTGCCAACTCTCTTCATTTAAGCACTCTATACTCAACAGAGCCATATAGTACCAAAAAACACAAGGATGCACGCAAGAGCCTCAGCCGAAAGTTCTAACAACTCCTTTGTGGAGATTGCATACCATTGGATATATCATGGATCTGACGCTCCAGTACCTGGTCACGTAACCCTAAGACAAACAAATCAACTGCCAATGTCCCTCACGGGTGCTTAATTCTCTGAGATGAAACATGAACGAATTGGACAAAAACACAGTTTCTAAACACCACTCTGAAATGCCAAAGAAAACAATGCGATACAACACCCCCAACCTCCATTTAACCCGTACTTAAAAACGCACAGAAACAACACAAAAAAATCATCACATTATCAAGACAAGGACAAAACAGACGGTTCAATGTCCAAAGAAATCATAGGTATTATGAAAGAATTTGACTGGTAAAATACTATACACAGTAGCACCATGCTTTCGAAGCCATCCACCACACACATCAAAACCCGCTCCCAGCCGCATAAGTCCAGTGACCATTACTCTGTTAAGTTCCCATTGATCTCTACCCCGTCCATAGTTTCTCTATATATTTTGTCACCGTATAATTGTTTGATGCAAACTTCAAGGTTTCCCGCTGTTTCATCTTAGGCATTATTTTGACTATTGAATTTTGTTAATTACCATTCTCCATCCACCTCATATAATATCCACTGTGATTTTGACTCTTCTCCATCACATTATTATATCCATTTTGACCTTCACGTTTACCATATTACCCTCCTGATTTTTCATGAACCCGGCCACTTAACAACACCCACCATATCTCCCCAGTCAAATTATGCGCCAGCGATGCGCACCTTTGCTGCGGTAAAACATGGATTGACTCGCAGTGCGCGGCTCATAGTCAGCCCCAGAAAGTTTCAGCGATGGATTATCTAGTGCTGGTTTAAAGCCCGTGATTAGCTCATCTTATTGCAAGTTATGTTCATGAGAGCACAGACACTGCATCTTCAACACTAAATTTTTATTTTGCGAGTTCCACTGCGCCATCTTTGTGTAAATTTGATCTTGCCTTGCGCATGATTCTGGAATTCCGAGAAATATACCGATTATTATTCTATGAACAAAATTGCTTTCGGGATTTTGAATGTCATCACAACGCGTGTCTTGCCGTAATATCACAATAAAAACTGGAAGCCTTCAGCACTACCAGAGGATCCAGAATTTATGAATGCTTCATTGAAACAGTCAGGCCAGGAAGCATGTATAATCCTCTATCCTAAAGCCGGATTTATCAGAGATACTGAAAAGTGTTCATGCATTTTAAGGTAGCCAGAAATCTTAAAGACGGCGCTCCGCTCGAAGCAAATCTTACACGAGGTAATCTCCGCTTACCACCGAATTTAATAATAGGGATGCTAAACTGCGCACAACAGCAAATCGCCCGCAGTGCCACTGTGGCATTATTGATCTAAACATCCTGAGATAGTTCATTTTCTGTTTATTAAAATGTTCTCACGGAAACGGGCAGAGGAAGCAGAACCAATCGTCCCAGAGAAGACGAAAGCTGGCCTTGAGCGACCGACGGGTTTCACTGAGCCGTGGGTACATACTGTCAATAGTCACTTTGGTCAACTTATAAGAGATGGCAACAGACTTGGCGAGTGAATAGGGCTACTCAGGCCGGCGGATCATGGGATGGGGTCAAGCGACAGGCGAGGCCAAGTATACACGTTACCTATGAATGCGTGAACAAACAGGCAATGAGCATGATGTGGTGTGCCAAAGATTCCAGGCGGCGGAAGTCGAGGAGCTTTGTAACACAGCAACATGGACTAGTGCTTGTCTTGTTCGTTAGAACGGATCACACCTGGAAACTGCATGCTGAATGAGGGCCAAGTGGATTGGAAACAGATTCTAGGCTACTCACTTTCGGCTATTGCCCACTGAAAGGGGTTGGAGACAGCAGGGGCGGTGGGATACATAGGTGTCGTTACAGCGCCGAAGCGGCCTGTTTGGTCCGAACTATAACGAGTTGTGCCTATAAACGTAGTAATGCCCCAGGGGTCTGGTGGGTCTTTCGCCTTTCTAGGTAGCAGGCGATTGCATCAAATGGTTTGAAATGCCACATAAGCAAACTAAGCTAATAATTATCACAGTCGGGGGCCTTCGCAATGTCAAATCAATGAACGTGAACCAACTGCTCCAGCCAATTGAGGACGGCAAGTTATTGGACATTCTTAAGGTGTTCCAATTCAGTAAACTACCGACCCAACAGCCAGACTGAATCGGAGCCATTGTCCAAAGACTGTCTTTTTTCAAGAAAGTTAATTTTTCTGGATTGCCAGGAGCGCAGGTGCTTGCAGGTACCGCCACCTAATTTGCCTATCCTTCTGGCGGCTTCTGAGAAGCTTTCCTGGCCCTTCACCGCTCTTCGGTTACTTAGTATTACCAGGTCACCAAAAGGTTTACCTGCCTGCGCATCTTCGTATCGCTGGCAACATGGTTTGCTCCGTTTATTCCCTATATCGCCAGCTTGCACAAACCCCGGTATGTTCCTTCCTCCTTTTGGCATTCAACCCACGTCCACTTCCCTTGTTTCTCACACAAGTTCGTTGTTTATCCGTCGTACACTACCCTTTACTACGAGGATTCTGACCGTATCGCAAAATTCGCCGTCTTCCGCCAGCCACGTTTTGCAACTTAGATGCATTTAACCACGAAATTTCTCTTGGTGCGCGACTTATGACCAGTCCCAAAACTCTTATTTAATCGTGCAAATCAATTTACATGGCTTTGCTTTTTGACTAGTAAACACATGCCTGGGGGGGCAATTTCCTTATTCTGATCGAGCATTCAGGTTTGTATCACCGGTAATCCAAGAAGGCATGCAGATGCATTCTAATTTTTGTCAGGCTTCTGTTCATTGGTTTGTCTGAGCGACCTATGCACATGTTTGATCTTGTCTTGGGCAGTCCTCTTATACTTCGAGAAATTTATTTCTTAATATCGATAAGAATTTGGCATCTAAACGATTGCACTACATATCTCCTAGTTCGGAGTTGACATGAGATTTTTAGCCAACTAAATAATTCTTGCTATTGTCACCCAATAATAAATGCTGTTGCAAGTAGTGTTCAGTCGAACTAACTCTAATTCCAGAATTCGTATTTCACGGAACCAAGCGAAGTCCACAAACCTTAGTTATATGAAAGAAAAAACCGCCAATTAGAATGGGATCAGTGTGCTGCGGTTAATAAATTGGTAAAATAGTGCGCCTGATGTTGTGACATAATGGAACGTCATTTTCAGAGCAGAAGGTATAACATGACGAACGGTCGCGGAGAAAACAATAATTATTTTCGCCATAGTGTATATTTCTCGACATTCGAGAGGCATGCATAAGATATACTCAAATTTGTACAGGGGTGGCGCAGTAAAGCCATGGAAAACAAAAACCAGACGTAAAAAGCCGATTTGTTCCTGCTCTCAAGAACAGAAACTGCAATGTTATAGACCAAGCACAAGCTTTTGAGCTTTTAAATTGTGGCTAGGTAATCTTTCGCCAAGAATTTCTAGGGCTGATTATCGGTCACGCACTGCGAGTCACTCCACGGTTAAATGCGTCAAAGGTGTGTATCGCCGGCACAAAATTTAGCTGGCAAGCAATGGCGGATGTTGCCATATTATCGGGTTTCTCAACGGTCAATAGGGTTATATGGTGAAGACGAAGAACAATATGAATATGATAGCGGCATGTAGATGAGTCAAAACCACACTGGATATCATACGGGATGGACGGAGAGTGGTAATTAACATTTGGCGCCGAAGATGAAACGGTGGGAAACCTTAAAGGTTGCATCAAACTATTTAGGAGACGAAAATATATGAAGAATGGCGGGCGGAGAAACGATGGAACTGGCAAGAATGGTAACTGGACGCATGTGGCTGGAAGCGGACTGTGATGTGTTGTGGGAAGAAAACGAGTATGTGCAAGAATTACAATCAATCCCTAAACAAACTTGCCATGAATGACTCATGTGTTTCCCTTGTTTATTATTTGAGATTATGGTGAACTGTGATGTTAGGGGTCCCTAGATTCGGGGATTGCGCAGCGTTTCAGTAGTGTTGGTAACTGTTTTGGCCAGTCGTAATGGTTCATCTGAGATGAGATACCCGGGGCGGCCATTGTCGTGGCTTGGTTTGTCTTAGGGTTACGAGGATCGGTACCGGAGCGCCAGCTCCGGATAACAGCTTCCTAACAGGGACAGGCAACCAGCACACAGGTTGGAGTGGAGCTTACGGCGAGGGTTTGCATGGCATCCGTGGTCGTTGGTGAGCCTGCACAAGAGCAGGAGAGACAGGGCAG
>LUCM01008793.1:0-44421 GCA_008360955.1 Fasciolopsis buskii | reverse complement strand
CCAAGAGTCTCTTTCCACCCAAGTGATATTATACCACTGCCGTCAAAAGTGAGACCGTCTTTCCACGCTGAGCTGAACTACCTTCCTCCATCTCTCTTCAAATTTGGGAATGCAGACATCCATATACTTTTATCCAATTTATTTAGTCTTTCCTCAAATTTTGGCACTTTGCCCTAGCAATGGAAACCTCTGTCATTTCCCGATTCCCAAGACGGTTCAAAGCAAGACCCACCTAATTACAGACCCATCAATCACACCCCAGTTGTCTCTCGTATTATGGAAAGAATAATAAAAAGTAAGTTGTTAACTTACTTACTAGATCATGACCTCAGTGACGCCGGCCAACATGATTTCCTTCAACGTAAATCATGTTCTACGTACACGACTAATTTCCTGAACATAGTGACGAAGGCTGCCAACGACGGGAAGTCAATGGCTGTGATTTTCTTAGATATGACGAAGGCTTTGGATCGCATATCCCATCGCAAGATTCTCATAAAATTCAAATGCTACGGTAAAACAACCCCCCTTCTTGCTTGGTTCCCCTCTTATTTGGTCTCTAGAGTGCAAGTAGTGAATGTAAATGTACCCATATCCAAGCCCCGTCCGATTACCAGTGGGGTTATTCAGGGTCCACTACTGTTTCTGCTGTGCTTCGGGAAACCCGCAGCTTAACCCTCTAATCATCTTTGTGTTGTTAAGCTCCTGTTATGCACAAGACCAAGGGAGCAAAAGAACTATCAAAATCCTCCTGAAACTGACTCTTAGGATCCATCCTACGATTGACGTCAATCACATGTTAGATTTATGTTTATAATTCTTGATTTACGTTTATAGATTCTGAATGGCTTTTTGATCAGGCCGCCTGCAAATGCTTCTTCCGAAAATCCATTTCCATCGATATCGTGGCCGTGGGATATTGGTCCTTCCAACTTTTCCAGCGCAACGCGTACGTTATCCGCAATGAACCTCGCTTAATTTGCTCGGATTTGTAATGTTTCCCCTCTACACTAGCTTGATATTTTTCCAGGTTTTCGACCGCTGAGTTGGTCTCTTAAAGTACCCCATCTGTTAGGTCAGACTGGTCACTATGTTCAGTTATGGGGACTTTTCTGCATGTACTGATATTTCCACCGGACCGCTTTTTGATATAGGTCCAACCCATAGATTTTGTGGCTAATCTCCGCCTTTTGCCCTGCGCGTGGAAATTCATACTTTATGCTCGCGTCAAGCGCGCACTGAACGATTTTGGCTTATGAACTCACGGGCTTTCTCTTGTGACGCGGTTTTCCATGATTCCCCTTGAATAAACAACCTTTTTATTTGACGTGCGTAGTTTGTGGCTAAGTTTTCATTTTTTATCCTTTTTTGCTCCACTGCTGATGTATCCCACCTGCTATTTGTCCTCTGGGATCCCTATTTTTCCATAATACCAAGCTTGCGAAATTTTGATTCTACCTCAGTGCACGCTTTTCCTAAACCTAGAATCACCTGCTTTCGCCGACTATTCAACCGTGCAAAACCACAGCAACAGTGTTGTCCGCGGTAAACTCCGTAAAGATATTCAGTAGTGAACCCCCACCGTTTTTCCTCTAGTTGTGTGGCGCTGGGTAAAAGGCCTAAGTCCGTCGAAAGACTTGATGAATGCCTTTAAAAATGTTTTCTGTTTTTAATGCTGTCATCGTAGTCCGTACCAAATCACCGCAGCCAATAATGCCGGTGGTGAATAGCGGGGGGCAGAGATTCGCATAAACTAGGAACTATTTTAAAACTTCTAGTGAATAGTGTTTTGCTTCGGACGTCACAAAAACCTGTTGTAAGGATTCTAGTCAGAACGGCATTGTTGGTTCACTGATTAGTGTAGGCAGTAACATGATGCATGTATCTGGAAAAAACGGGGTTTACCTGTTCCATTCTGTCTAACTTTGTTATTCAAAACAGTTTTCTCCTAAACAACTCCGGAACGAACACTTTCTCCTTCCTTCATCGAAGTATCTGCGGTAATAGCACGCTTTCCGACTTGATGGTTCGTCGCATCCCATGCATGAAGGACTCGAAGAAAAACGCCGAGAAGATGTTAAGTGTCCTGAACTGGTTCACAAACTCCGGCAGATAAGCTTAGCTGGAAGCAGTAAACACCCTTATGTTGACCGAAAACTAACACAATTCTGAACCATCAACTGTGCGTGCTGTACAATGTAGGAGTTTTAGTGGCATATTACAAAAGTGAGAGCTCAGAGGCGAATAAAATTTGCTTCCATATTACTCAATATTTTTCTGTTCAGTTCGGCGAGACTTAAGCGTGGCAGAAATTGGAGAAAATCGTTTGCCTTTCTAGGGTTCTTATGCGACGGTAACCCCCCATCCCCTTTGTTAATCAAATAGAACACAGCTTTGTTAACTTTCAGGCCGCTGGTGAACCTAGCAGACATGAAACTCCTCAACTGGGGCTTACTCTCCAAAGTCAATATTCTGCCAGATGGATATCAAACGATTTAAGATAACGAAGCAAGTTCAGGGTTTGTAGTCAATGAGGAACAACCACATGGTCAGTACTTCAAAAGGTGACATGACTATGTGGTGCTGCTTTTGTTTTCGTCACCGCAGTCCTCGTATATCCTATGTCTACAGAAGATTCGGGATCCTACCATTATGAGTGCACACCTTACAACAAATTTTTCCCTTGCGTTGCTTCACCTGCTTCAGGGATGCTTGCAGTGTTTCATCAGCTGCGGCACAGTGTAATACGACCCGAACAGATTTACCAATGGCGTTTCTTAAAAGAAAGTTAATCTTACTCACTGGATGCACCAAGAATTCCCGTGCTTTCATGGGATTCAAGTCGCCATGAAAACTCCTGACGAAAGTTGTCGTGACATTGGATTTACGGCGCGGGCAAAATTTCCCACAATTACAGAGTCCAGTTCTCGAACGACGAGGGACGTGAAGCTTTTATTCGATGATGTTTCAATATTCGTCCGCCATTCGAAGCCCTGGAAATGCCTTCTATCGGAGCCCCGGTTGGCAAAACATTCTAGGTCGATAGAGTATACAAGACTGAATAGGAAAGCCCGATGCGGGAAACGCCGCTCAAATAGCACCTACGACACAAGAAACCAAACCAAAACAGATGTTGGGTGACGAGAGCAGTTCGAAGGGGAAAACTCGCGAAAGTGCGGCAGAGAAGAAGAAGTACAGAACTGACACGTAAAAAAACAAAGACAATCAAACAAATGCCACAAAGTAAATCTCCAGCTCCCAGGCGGATCATAAAAATGATATAATAAAATAATGTAGTTTCTTCGAAGGATCTACTTCACCATAGTGCCAAAGCCTTCCTCAGAATTCTCTGCCGGAATTTTCCTAAGTTGGAAACAGTACGCATCCCACTGAGATGAATTTAGTGGGTTTAAGAATGGCGTCACGAATAACGGCCTTCAGTCGGTAGGAACACCCAGTTTTACTTTACACAATCCGCATAATATTACGGCAATAGCACTCATGGACATGTTTCCCTGCATGTGTATATCTTAAGAAAGAAATGGTGATGAAACCGTTCAGTCAGTCGAAGAATCCATTTCGTTTTTCTCACCAATGTAACGGATATATTGAGTGAGTACATAAGTTACCATCAGGTTTGCACCGTAAGCAGCCACTAAATGAAATAATTATCACCTGAATTTTAGGACTCGCTTACTTTAACAAACGAGAAACAAAAACTGCAGACGCTTACAAAAATGTGACTTGATGATCAGTGCACTCAACCACCCATGCAGTGTAACCAAAGTATGAACAATATGCAGCCAACGCAGAACCCCAAACCCAAAGCACTGTTGGTTCCCTGTTACACAAACGCGGGTTGCGACAATGTAATATGCGTTCGGAAAACTCAAAACGACAGCATGTGACGAAGTCGCGTGGGGGAGGCGTGCAGACGAAAACACGCATAACGCATCTGGTACCGCGGTGGATTCTTATGCAAAATAGTCTTAGGAAGATTTTCCTTAGCAGTGCCCACAAAAATCCGTCCGAACCAAGATAATCCGAGGTTAGAAATCGGACACAGATTCATCCCTGCCTAACTAGCACCTGCTCTCAGTGCACCGCTATTTCGCCAACTGCTTACAGAGTTTGCCTATGAAAAACTGTTCATTGAATAGGCTTCTCTTTCATCGACCTCGCAATCCATATTCGGTGACTGTTAATTATCGCTAAAGTGCGAATTTTCCAGAATGTGAGCAAGCTAGACCGGGTAGCGGAAAGTAACGTCGTAGAAACGATGGTGCATGTTTATTGGTGGGTGTATGTATGGCCATAGATGGAAAATGAAACAGTAGAGCCTGTGGTAAAAATTGATCTTGGCTGACGGAATGAGGCTCCGAATTTGCAATGTGTTACAACGGGCACGTGATCCAATGAAGTATCACAGTGGTGGAAAAACAGTATCAACGCAAAACTGGAGTGCAAGTAGTTTGTGAGGATAATTAATTTGCTTATGCGTCTTTGTCCCACGGGGATTTAATCAGCGATTAATCTCAGAAGAAAGTATGGTATTCAGTTTCTAGTTGGCATATCACAGGGGTGCTTACACATGAATATGAAGCCACTACTCTCCGTTATCTATCCTTGAAAATTATTTTACCGTTCGCTTGCTAAGACTGTCATACCGTTTGCTATTTCTTTACTTTCCAATGGACATAGCGAGTCAGTGTTTACTTTGCAGTTCTAATGTTAACCGTTCCTACAAGTCCCTCGGAAGCGGTAATCACCTGCTCCACCGTACCTAGAGGCCATGAGCCGGCATGGGCGTGTTTGATGAAAACCATCAACACGTCACCTGTCCTAAACGGCCTTCTGCTAAGTATCTATTTAACTCGGGCTTGCATAGTTGGTACGTATTCTTGCAATCACCTACTCCAAAAGACCCTGGTCAAGTAACTGACTTGCCTCAACCCGTGAAGACATATTCTGCGAACAATAACGGGCTCTAGGAAACAACCGCTAGCCCTTATTGCTAAAGGTTGTTGGAGATCCAAGCCAATTGGACGATATCACTAGAAGCTGACGCTGTTACTGGGCGGTTGTTTAGTAGTCCTTTCACTTGAAATAACACTGTGTTCAAGGACTCGTGGTCAAGTAACTGTTGTTAGATCAATGGGAACGTTGTTCCTCGAAGGGATCTGATCAAACGTTCTCAAACTCTGCATCGATGACTAGCATACGTGGGGTTAAATTGCCACTGAATGTAGAGCGTCGTGGATTTATCTTTCGGAGTGCAATACCTCAAGCCCTGATTCCAAGGTAAAAATTATCGTTTGGCTCCAAAAATGTATGAGCCATTATCAAAGTACTTGTTGGACGCCATGCCTTGCCTGTTTGTGAAAGGCTGCAGCGCCTATGAGAACGAACCCACGCTCACCGACTGTGAAGATTCAAAGTTTCACGCACCTCATTATGCATGCGACTTGTTTTCTATCCGTTCTTTTCATCTTACCCATAGGGGCCCAGAATAATCGATTCCGATTTCGCTGAACGGCGGCCAGCCAGGAGTTAATTAGCATTTTGGAAGCAGGAATATAACTTGTCTTGCTATCACGCGCGCACCTCCTAATCACCAGCTTTACTGTTTCTCTTTCCCAATGATCTGAATCCGTTTTCGTATTGTGCTCAGCACATGGCTTTTTCTCACGTGTTCCTCCACTGCACATCTATATTGGACAAGCAGATCAATCACGTATTGTCGGGTTGGCAGGATGACAGAATGCTTTGCATCAAAGCTTAGATGAGAATAAGTCAATCTATCACCCACTCGAAACAAGCTTTCTAAGGGTTGGTAGTTCAACCATCTTAAGAAGTCAATCATGGGTATTAACTCTGCGCCATCACTGCCCCCAGTTCAGCACCTAAGTTCTCGGATTTTAACCTTCCTTTGAATTCACACTCCGCAGACTGCAGCTCTTCTGGGGTGATGGCACCAATGAGTAAGCTACTAAAAGGCCAGGTGTCCTTCACTGTCAGCGGCCGTATAAACCTCGTCACCCAAACCAGTGCTCTAAGCAGTCTGGTCCACGACGAGTGCCTGTTAAGCTTAGATAGAATAGACGTGGATATCGCTGCGACAGTCGTCGTTATGCTACCCTTAGCTCCCAGCTTAGAGCCGGGTTTATCACTAGTCGCTCAAAGGTCAATGTTCCTCCGGTAAGCTGAGAAATTCCGGGACGTTAACCCTTGTTTCCAGCGACCTTAGGCTCGTCACTCCTCGACAGCATAGGTCAGCTGGATTTTTGATTGATTTCCTTGTTCAACATTTGTGTACCGACGAAATGCATGAACTGTGTGTTAGCACAAAAACGACCAAACAGATATCATAGAATAGATATCAGGCGTCGAAGTAGATCCTAGATTAAATGGTGTCTGAGAGTAATTGACATTCTCCGAAAGATCAGTGCCACTACAAGACATTCCGCGCAGTTTTACTGGGTTCCGATTGTCAAGGTTATTTCATCACGGGACTTCCTTATGGTCGTTTGGTAATCGTTCTTCAAAACTCTTTGTAAGCATCCTTCCAAACCGAAGTGAAGCGCATTCCATCGTCAGTATTAATCACGGGTGTCACATGCGGTATTCCCAACAATGCCACCGGATCAATAGGATCATCCAGTTTCAGCTTGCGCCAGCCACGTAACCTTAAGGCAACTGGCCTCCTGGGCATGTTTCCTTGAATGGTTGTCCTCCATGCCACGAATCCTGCTGAAGGCGTTCCGTCTACCGAAGAATTCAATTTCCTTTTTTCAACAGCTGAGAATGAAATATTACACAGAACCGCAGCTCACTTTCATGAGGCAAAATGTAATCGTTCTTTATTTTATTGAAACCATTGTCATATACAATACCCACCAACCAATTATCCTGGCAATTGAAGAGTACGAAATTTCACCACCTTTCGGAAATATAACAGCTCAACCACTACAGTTGGCTAATGGTTAACGCTGTCATTAGAATTTCAAACATCAACTCTTACCTCTGATGACGTCTGAAGATGGTGCAATTCGTCCACAGTCATCTGTCGCAACATTGCTTTCACACAACTCCACTTCGCGGTACGCAAATATTCACAAAGATGAGATTGGGTGAAATCCATGAATCCAAATCCTACAAAAGCAAGGGCAAATTCATTTGGGTGATGTAAATTAGTTACCAGATTTTAGCCACCCTTATTTTTCCCCACTGCCAGAGTTAAATAAAAGGACGCGGTACTGCAACACAACTTCCGAACCTACCGATCAGGCTCCGAAGCAATTTTTATAAACTTAAGCAAATGTGAGAATAATATCACAGTGCAACTTAAATACAGATTATTATGGTTTCCCATTGCAAATACCAGGCAGTATTAGCAGTGAAAGGCTGAAAATGGAGCTCTTGTTTGCTCTCCTGGAACGTAAGACTGATTTCTGTCCCTCAGGAAAATCTTCAGTTAACTGTGAATCTCCTATCCCCAGTAAAAGTACTTTTTGGAAAACTTTTATTTTTATGTAGCATTTTATACCTAGTTTACCAATAGGAGGCCTCGAAAAAGGGAAATATTTTAGTTTCCTGTTATGGGGCGGAAACAGGATACTCAAGTGCCCCCCTGTGCTACCTGGTTTATTGATTTCAGACGTCACCACTTCGTGGTACGCGAGTATATGCGCAGATGGTAAATACCTTATGTGGATAGCATTGGTCTTACTATTTGGAAAACAAAAGTAAACACATTTATGTGAAATAAATTGGTTACCACAGGGTTTAAACAACCACAATACTTTGTAGATGACGGTAAATAAAATGGCGCAGCCCTAAACTTTTATTTGCGTATACATGTATTTCTTCCCGTTGAATAATACTGGGGCAAGCAAAGTGATATACATAGGTCCCGGACCCATTTGGAGGTAAAAGAAACTAAAGGAAACGGTTGAATCGGGGTGAGAAACCGGTTTGTGATAGACCCGTGTGCTGTTAATGTCTCCGACCTAAACCACTGGAAAGCCACTCGGAAACCACCCAAAAACTGTTAGCTTTTTGTAGATGCGCAAGCCAATCGAAACCACTCGTCTGCATCACGCAAACCAATCAAAACCCACTGGGAAATCGAGACGAAGCCGAGTGGCTTCCATCTGGTTTTGATACATGAGATCACAGCTTCCGAAGCTGCCGGGCCGGCGCCACAGCAGCTTTGATTGACTTAAATCAATGTGACGTGAACAGTTTTAGAATACAACTTAAATACTGATCACCAAAGTTTTGCACTGAAAATCTTCGACATTATTACCAACGAAAACGTGAGAGTGGAGCTCTTGCTTGTTCTATTTAGCCATAATACAGTGACTTCTGGTTTTCAGGAAAATCTTAGTTTAACCTTGAGGCACACATGTCGAGTACAATGATTTGTTGGACATATGTTGTTTTTGTGCAGCATTTTAGCCTAGTGTGTTAATAAGAAGCTTGCAAAATGGAAATTATTCGCGTGCCCTCTTCTCAGAAGAGGAAGGCATACTCGAGCGGCCCTTGTGCTGCCTCGAAGTGCTACACTTGATTCTTTACCTTAATGAGGAAATCCAATGGGATGGGGTGGTTAATTGTTTATTGATGAACGAAACGGATTGAAAACTGGGACGGTCCTGAACTAGCCAGTAATGTCAGTGAACGAACAGTGCTCCAAGCTACCCGAGAACAAAGAAAAAGAGTGGACTGTGATATTCTACTGGAAGACAACAATATCTTGCAGATCAGAAATAACGGGGTTATTTGCTTCTTGAAAAGTATCATGTGATACACTAAGACCAAAAAGGTACAAAAAATTGTTCTGAAATAATCCTAAAGGAACTTTGGTAGCTGTAAGTGCGCATGATGTTTTCCCAAGTGGAATTCGTAAAAAGCATCTTTCAAATGAAGTTCGGAAAAAACTTTCTAGTCGTAAAACTGAATAAAAAATATCCTCTGGCTAAAACGTGACGCATATTGACCATTTCAGAACATTTTTCAGAATCATACTGTGGTTTCGCCATCCCCTACGGGAATTTTCCGACAATTTTCAGTGGGGTCATAATGGACGTGGTCCACTGGAGTAATTATCCCATTAGAAATCAAACCATCCAATACTTCCTGCACTGTCCCCAGAATACCTAAATCAGTCTCGTGGAAGCAGAAGAACCGGATGATGTTCTTTTAACGATTATGATAGAGGCTTTCGGACAGTCAAAAGTTAAATGGCAATGTTCAGACCGACGAGAATCATAAAAAATGAAAATGAAAAATGTATGCGTTTCATAGAATATAAACCAACTGTGAAAAATTCGGATTCGATTATGATAAATGTGCAAGCAAAAGTCTCCATTGCACATCCATGAGGTATAATTGACTAAATAATGACATGGTTAGTTTATGATCGTTGATACCTTTCACTGAAACAGTAATGGGATTGAGTTGGACAAGGATGGTCATGAAGCCTATTGGAAATGAACGAATCTACTCTACCAGTGTCCATGATGGAACAATGTTTCACACTGTTGTTGGCAAATTCACGGTACTACAAATGTGAGAATAGGAACTGACGGTTACCAAGTTCAGGCAGTGAAGATCGGATGACAAGAGTGAATCGTCGGATGCATGATGACCTAAGCTTGCCTGCTTGCTCATACAAACAGACTGGACGTGACTCCCCTAATCAAATTTACGACATTTGACTCTGAGGAATCGGCAGGTTGATCTGGAACGTGTTTGATCGCATGAATCACACACGTCCCATCGTTTTTTATTGTTGAATGCATTGGTGACGGTTATTAAGAGATTTGTTTTCAACATTTCTATTAACTGACTGCCCTCGTCAAACACTAGGTGAATGAAAATTTCCGACGTTAGGCAGCATTTAGACTCCTAATTAACGACAACTTGGACGTTTTTGTACTGTCCACATGCAGACCTTGCCGACTGAAGTGCGCAGTGGGTTCGTACTGCAAATCAAAGCAATTATTTTCAGCGATCGCATAACTGTCTTCCCAGTTAATCACCGAAATTGCACCTGGATGGCTGTGTTTGAACTTGCAAAACGAACTCTCGAATGGACTGGTTCGGCTGTCACGTTTGAGAGTGGAATTTCTGTTGCATCACGTACTTCAACAAATCAAAAGACACAAAACGGAGTTTTTGTGAACTTCTGGTTTTTGGTTAGAAAACACACCATTCCCAATAAAGGTTTAAAATTGAACCGTTTTCTTTTCAGAATCCAGTCGATTTAAGCATCACACATCAAGTCTCATATATTTCAATATAATCTGCCACTACTCGAGGATTCGAATGCATATTCAACGTTTCCGAATTGCAAGAGTCTGTGATGGAAAAAGCAAAATTTTCACTGACCGCCAGCCAGTTACACCGTTGAGAATTCTCAATTCGCAGACCAAACAATCATCCGTGACGTTCATTTGCAATCGGCAAACTCTATTGGACTTTTTACGGTAGCCCAGTGGTTAATGTTGATTTTGTAATGGGAAGTTATTGGCAACATTATAAAGTTTAAAAATGAATCAGGGTTACCGAAATGAGCAGGACTTTTGACGGTTAGCACTTTTCCGGCAGTCCATTGCATTTAGAGTTACAGGGCGCAGTTCCCAAACGATGACAACCAAGTCTGTTCGACCAATAGTTAATAGGTTTACCAAAAAAATACATAACCATTATCAGTAACAAATCAAGGAGGTACGCTCCCTCTAGGAAACATCTTGCGCAGAGCACATTGTGTGAATTCAAATGTAAGCAAGAATGTTCAACTAAACCCAGGCAATTTTGAAGACCTATCAAAAACCAGCACAGTGTATGCATTTAACCAAGGAGGGACCGCAACAATCTGCATGTACATGTTGTCATGGTTCATAAGAAGCCGGCAAAGAAAGTCATATCTAGGCTTTGGATGCTGTTTGGAAAAAATTCCTTACATTCCCTAGCAGTTTTGACAATGTGTTCATTCAGTTATGGCTTTCAATAGATAGGCTGTGTTATCTATGTGCCGAAATTTAGATCCTGAAGTAAGGGTGACCGCATCGTCGGAGTGAAAGTGTATAGTGGACGCAGACATCCTCTACTGTTACTTTAAACGTGTGTTTATGTGAATCAGAATGGATTGGTTCGGGTTCGATTGGTGAATCATTAAGGATGAGCCTGAAATTGCGGTGGGTGGGACCTTCTTTCATGTAGAATGGACGATAACTGTCCTAACTTCCAAGCACAAGTGTTCAGTGTACATCGGAAAAACACGTCTAGCACTTGCAAACGGAGAGGCGGTGTTTAGTGAAAATAGGATCTTGCCAAAGTTTGCTTCTTTAGTAGCTTTGTGGATGCTATCAAGGAAGCGAAAATTGTAGCACTGTCGAAGTCAATATCTTTTACCTGTTTTCTATCATTTACTTTTCATTAATGAAATAACATTGTGCATCATTTTTCAGGAAGGGGGCCGCGGCCGACAGAGGGCTGCCAAGTGGGGAAGTTGACCGGCGGTGTGAGGATTCGAACCCGCGACTTTCACGTTCAAAGTCCGGGATTTTATCTGTTTGGCCACCGCCGGCTTTCCGTTACAGTTTTGTGCTCGTTGGCGGAGATTCGCTAAAGTCTGTTCGAGACCGCTTCGTCCCTTGGTCTCAATATTTATTTTCTTTTTCTTCGTGGATTCTAAAATTCAACTGTCAACATTATTTCCAGCAAATAAACGGTCTCGAAGTTAACCATTTAGATACAAGTCGTGGCCAAATTTCGCGGCTTTTGTCTGAAGTTCAGGAAGGAAGGGTAATACGGATTGACTTTTTAAATCTTGCTCTTTCAGAGGCAGCTACATCAACAGGACTGAAATGATGCAAAATTCGTTTATCATATGAAAGTTTCACAGGATACCCTAGAAACGGCAGATTTTTTCACTAAATCATGGATGTCTATCCCAACAGAATGCAAAACCTCGTCGTCATTTTACCACTGAATTTATCTTTACCAAGACTTAGATGGACATCTCCAAAGCACCATTGTTTACTGCACAAGTTATGTCAAACAGTTATCTCGACTGAATCTATATCACATAACTTGAATGTTAGTCATTAACGGAAACTGCAGCAAAATGACGCAACAGTCGCAAACTTGAACTTTCAAAACTTTTCTCCCAGTCATATAACCACTTCGAATTGACGACAGATAGGAAATGCCCGCAAGAGACGCGGATGTTTTAGACGGATGTTATGGAACTTTGTGCTGGTCTTTCTTCTATGGGTGACTTTGGGTCCTCGCCCCTCCAGATAAAATAAGTGAAACTGTTAATACAAGGGACGAAATATAAATTTATTGATAAAATTTTAAGGAATTACACGGGTAGCCCATTTTGGTACTTTCGAAGGCTGTCTTACAAAATGCATCCTTCCAGTTCGCCTGGGTGTCACTTCTTTCTTACCAATAGTCCCAACATATCATAGGCACAATTTCTGGTATTCTTATAATGAACCTTAATTAAAAGTGCACGATTCGATGATAAGCCTGTGCAGCACGTGTGATGTGCATTCCCATTTCGTAAATGATTGCCTGAGGTTTTGAACTGCTCTGACATTGATTGATCGGCTACCCCATTGCAGCAAATAATTGGCATTCATTTAGGCCTTCTATGTGTGCAGTGTTAGAAGAACGCCCTCTTTGTGACAAAGGCGATCGACTACTTTCATAATTGCTGCTGAATTTCATGTTTAATCCTTCCTGTCGCTAGCAAATCTGGATCCACTCACAACGAGAGGCAGTCTGATTTGTTGTTTCTGGGGCCGGTATGACCCCGTAACTTTGTCATTTTTTGCAAATGATGATTGCTTCCGTTTAGGCAAGCAATACGGATTAATGATAGGCATTGAAATCAGTCGTACTGAACCCAAATCAGCAGTTGACGCATCATCAAAGTGGACAGTACAACGCCTGCAATTCGGTAATTTACTTCATTGGCTATGACGTGAAGGGTCTTCGGAAACCATGTAGAGTTTGAAGCTGATGGATTTAATCTGCGCTCCTCGCGAGATTGCTGAGAGCTAAAAAGGAATTAGTAGTAATGCGTCATGAATGGAGCCCTTTGTATTTCGGTCCAATTATGTCTGACCGGATTAGCGTGACTGGTGGTGCAGCCTCGATGTTGATGACCTATACATATATACATATATGTATATATATATATTATAGGTAGGCCGAACAGGTTTGTATTTTTTGTCATCACAGTGGGATGAAACAACCGGCCTCCCGGTCTACTTACTTCAACATGGACTGAAGTACATTTGTTCTGTCCCCTTCTGTTTCACCAGTGACAGTGGCACTGGATGTTGATAGTCCAGCAGCATTCTCTAAAATCTGTTAACTTGCAGCCACCTGTCGACAGTTGCTTGGAGGAAATGGATGTAATGTTCATAATATCCCAACTGCCTTGAACAAATCAGCTTGGTGGCAGCAGAAGCACTCATTAGTTTCACTATTTTTGCAAAGGCCATGCAAAATCTAAAATTTTATTGCTGCCGACGACCCACAATTTGTGGAGGACGTCAAGAATTCTGCCTTTATAAAATCCACGAAATTGAATATCTTTTATGGAAATTTAGTACATATTAAGAATAATTAATGCAGCCCTTCCTGATATTAACATCCGTGAACTACCGGCCAGGCAACAATTCATTCTGGACATGGCAAAAGCAGGCATTTGTCCTCCGGTCCACACCAGTGTATACCGCTGGTCTTCAACTCATACAGGGTAGGCTCACAAGGAGGTCGAAGGAATAGGCAACTCATAGAAATCTTCTGTATATTTGCATAGCTGCTGTCACTGTCAGTATCCACAAGGAAACCTGGGCAATTCCCCGGTGTGGCTTTACATGCAAGATTCTATTTTTCAAATCAGAAGGCCCTATTATAGCAACCTAACAGTCATCCAGGAATGGAATAAGATAAGCCAAGCTCGGATTAGCGAATTACTCACTTAATCTCCGGAAAAACTATTTAACCAATGTATACAGGCATACTCGAATGGAAAGACTGAAAGCGTATCTAGAGGGCCATAGTCCTGGACATCCTGGCAAGTGGATGTTCCTACCGAGATTTGCCGGCCGTACAAGCCAATCATCCTATTGCACCATCACGCAGTAATGATGAATCGCAACAGTCACGTACTATCCTTAAAATCTCTATACTAACTGCGAAGGCTAAAATAAATCTAAAGTGTTTTCGCGGGAGTTAGTTCCTGAAGAAATCAGAATATGGTGGATTCGTGAAAGTCGGTTGCTTTTCAATGTTAGATTTCTCTTAGAACCCCAGTCTTTCAGGGATGTTTAAAAGATAGGTCGTTGCGTACATGGGAATGTGGTCATTAAAACATTTAAAGTCAGCAATATCTACTAGTCGTCGTCGTTCTAAGTACTCCCTTCTCCAGAGGTTAACAAACGCTTTATAGTCCCCATGGATAACTCCTATATGCAGTTGCATGGAAAAGCTCTTATCACGTCATCTGTCAATGTGGCAAATAAAAATATTTCGACTCATTGGTTTTGTTAACCTTCTAGACGGAAAACCTCTTCATCGCGTCTCCGAAACCGTACCGCCCCGCAACGCCAATCGTTGATCCTAGTCGCTGCCGTGCTAACTACAGCTTGGGTGGCAATATAAAGCGTCGTGCTGTTTAAATGTGTTTGATCAGAGCCTCTGCGGGAACGTTAGAAATGAAAATGGCCAAATATAATGTGCACCGACCTCAGTTAGCAGGTGTTTTGACAAGTTAAGCCAGTGAAATTTTCAAATCGGCCAACAAATCATCCAGACAATCATCGGCACTATTTGATATTCCGCTACAAACGAATATCAAAAACCAGTGGTATGGATTCAGCAGCCTTCCTAGAATGGAACTCAAGCCCTTAGTAATTTCAGAAACAGTGGCAAGCTGCCACTGCGCAACTGAGGCTCAGTGTTGGAGCTACAAGTTAATTTTCATGGCATCGTTGGATTATTGTGTACTCTGCCAGGTCAGAATGAGCGTACACGTCATTCAGTGTTAACTGACTACATATCCGACCAGGTTTTCTCACAGTATGAATAAATAGTTCGAGGAGCAATATGTGCGTTGCTGGCCAAAATATTCGCAACATTTTGTGAACATTGGTCAATGATGACTATATTCCTAATGCAGTATGGCCACCCACACTCCGAAAAGACAACTGCAATATCAAGTCCAAAAAAAGTCATCAGCAGAATCGCACAAAAATTCACGAAACTAATAATTCATGGATGCTCGTCAACAAACAGACATGCGAGGAAGTCAGCAACGAAGAAACGAATTAATGGAACACAATACTTTTGCCGACGATTTGGAGTGTTGGTGGTTTTACAAATTTTGCGTTATCATTGTGACTTGCACATGAATAACTTTGGAATGTACCCAAAAACTGCGCCAAAAATGTGTCTTTTTGGAAGTTAACTGGGTTCATTGTTTGATGCCAATCTAGTATCAGCTAGAGGAATAATTCAGGCTTCTGTGATGGCACCACAAGAGAGTTTGGTCATGCATCTGGCTTCTCCCATTTCTGCAGCTCTCGAGATCTGAACAAGAAGGCCTGATGCGCTATGCACCAGGTACGAAGGTATGCAACTACGATGAGAGACAGATATTTCTGTCGTTATTAACAGTATTCTGTGAACGGAACAGATTTGTTGCAAGCCTTAAGCAGTTAGGCAGAAAAACAGCCTTGTTTCCCCAGAGGTTTGTTAACTTTGGAATCAGAGCACAATATTCACCCACCAGTAAGGTTATTTAAAGATCCAACAAGAATTGGGTAACTAATGCCATCCAAAGAACGCAGTAGAATTTTGGCATTTACTTGGTTAGGCTATTTTGTTATTTTTCCTCGAATATTTGTGAAGAACTGCAGAATTACTTGGATAACCATTAAAGTTCTTTTCTAGCGCAAGTAAATCCTCTGCAATTAGTTCATTTAACATATGATCTGTGAGACACCGTACTGTTTGAGAAGTTTCTCTACCAGTGCACTTTGCGACCAAACAAATGCCGCTTACATGGATCTTGGTAAATGCATCTGAACACCTGCCAGACTCCATCACAAATAGCTGCCAGATAATGAAATCAACTGAAACTTTCATGTGGCTTCTTTTGCTGAAGACATTTGCGAAATTAGGCGCAGCAGTGAACGAACAGAGAAGCAGACTTCCTTAAACATACATTTTTGTATCCATGTTTTCCCCTGTTTTTCAATGGTTATCGATCCGCTCGTGTCTGAATAGTTAAACCACAGCCAAATGTTTACCTTCCGGTAAATAAAGTGACTGCTGAACTTGGCTTGAAGTGGGTGAGATTTGACCACAAGCAAAGGGTCCACCTACGTCCTTCTAGTGGCCGCTCAGAGTATTCACGGGACAGGTTCCAGTTCTGGATGAAACATTAATCAGATAATATGGACAGTCTGTTAGATGCAGATTTCTAAATATTGCTGAGTAGACATACATAGAATACAATCCAAAGGTAGGTACAGTTCATGAATTCACTGAAAGATACTAAGACAGACTCCTACTTTTGAAATCCCGTGAATTAGGCTCATGAGCAAAATCAAGACGTGTAAAGCCGACAAAAGTCAACTAGCCTTTCCATTCTAGGGTGTAAACTGCGAACATATTAGAATGACTGCGTAGGTTTTGATACTGGTAGTTACGCTTAATGAACTTCGGCTCGGTCACGCAGCTTCTAACTATTGCTTCCCCGTCCCAGTCAGCAAAAAGATTTTCCGAAGGTGTTCCCAAGACTTATCCGAAAGCGTTTCAAGTGATAATAAAAATGATGTCAAAAATTTCCCAATGAAACAACTTGGGGACATTTGGGAGCCATTTTTATACCAAATGAGAACCTTATGGTAACTTTCATGGAGCTCTTTAAAAATTCTGCTGACGTGTGAGAAACTTTCGACATCCACTTGAGAATATTGATTAACCACCGAGAGACCTTCTGGCGTAATTATGAGAACATTCCGGAAATCTCGAAACTTCGCAGCTTTTAGTAGCTTTTTTGAACTGGTGTGACAGCGCCCCGTACACCCACTCTCCGGTAACCGACACTTTTGGTCAAGTTTCGGTATGGTGTTAGATGCTTGTAACCAAAGCAAAAACTACAACAATGTCCCGACTAGACTATGACCTCGCAGCAGTAACAGCACACAAACAGAAAAGACATTATACGGAATGGCAGATGAATATATTTCACTGATGCAGTAGGGCAAATAGCCCTTAGTGCAATACAGCGGTCGTATCCGCACATTTTGAATGAAGTTTAAATGGCGGGTAATTTAGCGGTTCTTCATGGCGCGCTTTTTAGCTCCCTCAATTTCACAGCGACTTCCTAGTGAATAGACTAAGAAACCTCTGGTTCAGAACAATGGGGAAATGAATCAAATAGGGATTCAATAAAAATCTATTTCAAACCATTCCGATGTACAAAACAAAATTCAAATTGAGAAATAAACATAACTTTCTACTACTCAGATAAACGACCATGTATCTGGTCAATCTCAAGCCATTTTCAGTGGTCCACAATGTTCGATGGCTCCAGTCCCCAAATATTTGTTTGCAGAATGTCATTATCGAATGATTTCACAAAATTTTACGAGTAACTCAGTGAGCAGCATAGCAATATCGCCTTAAGATATTATCAATATTCATGTCAAATTCATCAAATATATTCAACTGGAAGGACTTAATGGCAGTCTAAAAGTGCGAAGAAATTTCTCAGCAGCTCTACTGAGTTCTAAATACTGAAGAATTTTCCGTGACGAGTGCACATAGGCCACCCTCTAGACCAAATATTGTGGGAAGAAAAGCTTTAGTAAACTTCGCATTAGTGAAAATAATGAGGCCTGATTTGGGCGATATGAATAGAAGTCAGCAATAACAAAGGCATGCGAGTTGCTCAAAACTGAATCCTAATAATCAAAGTGGACATGCTCTTAGGTTTGTGTATAGGGTCCTGGACCATATAAAACGGTACTCATGGACATTATTTATTGCGATTCTTCGTTAGGGATTGACTGCTGATGTGGGAATTAGCCGTCTTATCTCCTGACGGTTGCTGAATATATTATTCAGTGACTGCAGTTACTATATACATTGACTTAATTCGAAGACCGTTGTTCGGAGCTAGGTTTGTTCAGCAGATTGCACATCCTCTTCCGAAATTTGAGGTTTCGTAATAGTCCTTCAACTATCCTGTCAAGTTGCAAAATGCAATTGTATATTTCCTGTATATGAGATTAGAAAGTAAAGGAGGAAATCTCTGGCCAAGTATGAATCCATTTGTGAATGTTGAACAGCTTCTGAATCGATATACCGTTCGGTGAACTCCTGCATCGTGTGTTTGTGTGTCATTTCGTACCCCATAATTCACTCACGAACAAATGAAAGTCCCCTGAGCACTCCTAGTGCCCCTCCAGAAGAAGATCTCGTAAGGCCGCTAAACCAATATGTAATGCAAACTACTATGCACCTGCTTTCCAGATGCTTTCAAACATCCAAGAAATGTGTGGAAATCCACTTACAACTCTTCTGCACTTGCCGTCATCTCTCAGTGTTGTGATTGATTCGGTTCATTACACGATACTGATGTCAAAATGCAAACATCCGTCTTGCAATCTCGACGTTTAACTTGGTGTACATTATGATGAGAAAATATTAATCATGTCTGCAGGTAAGGCAGGCCTTCTGTGTAGTGCTCAATTTGCCGTCGAAACTGAAAATTGCTTTCAGCCTTCAAGAGACAATGGATGATACGCACTACTACCTGATTGTGTATATCATGAAAGACTGTTAAACCAAAGTGGCATCTAAATTGTTCCATCACTCCCGTCGCCGGGTTTTCAGCTGTGACATTGAACAACACAACTTCATGTTTTACACTCATCAGGATAGTCGAATCCCTGGGTTAGCAGAAATTTAGGATTTCGGATCAAATATTGATGTGTATGTAGCGGCATAGACTAATCATAGAACGCTGGATTGTTCTTCCAATATCGTTCCTAATTTGAGCCATGGTTGTCGCAATGAGCCCCGAAAGTGATTCAGTTCATCAACATGCTATCGAGCGCGTAACATGATTCATCAATGTCGATGTAATTCGTAAACGCTTTCCAGGTCCAAAGTGGATGCTTGTTCCACTGTTAACCGTGGTCACGTGGAAAGAGTAAGTGAATCTGTAGGAAAACAAAGATGGATCTGCTTAAGTCCGCAGCGTAGTATTCCTGTTTTCCACACCGATAAATGCTTATGTAACGCTGCATGCAGATCCACGGAGAGCGGTTTTAATAACTTTACCATGTCGAAAAATTCTCCACAAATTTTCGTTGAGCATACTCTGCGGAATTTTTCATTTGGGCTTTCACACATTGGAGCTGAGCTTCACCCACGAGACAGTTTCGATTTAGTGTACATCGATGATATCGCCATGCAGAATGACAATGAGGAGAAAGTCCAAAGCTCATTGAATTGCTTGGCGATTGATGAACCAAAATGGTAGGTGCTATGCTCTTTCAAACCGTAAAGTACTTCAGCAGGACTGACAGGAGTCTGTGCCTGCACTCACTCATTGTGAGAATCAGCTGGAGTTAGTCAACAGCTTTAAGTACCACAAGTGTCCGACTAGAAGTGCTGGGCGCTTCAGGGAGGAGATCTCACCAGCATTATGGAGGTCAGATCAGCTTTGGAGAACCTGCTACAGTTGTGGAACCTTCATGATATCCGGCTTTCCTTGAAGGGAAAGGTATACCGTGCCACAGTTCCTAGTTTGATTGTAAAACTTGCCGTGAGAAAGACTACCCACGGTAGTCGAAACGTTGGCGCATTACATCTAACAAAAACGCTGTGTTATTAACATTAGATCATTCACAATTACAAATCATGTTGTTCAAGAGATCGTCGGCCGAAAAGTTAAGCTTTAGTCGTCCGTAGACCATGATACTACAAAACGAATCATAATGATTCCTCATGCAGCAGCAAAAGACCTGTTTGATGGAACTTTTTAATGGATACTACCTTTCGTCCCACCTTCCTATTTCTTGGTTTTTGCCTTTTTCTTTCAGATATTATAGGACAGTTAAATGCTGACAGTCTTCAAGAAGTTCACTGACTTTAGACATCGGCAGTTTTGATTCACGAACTATGAGACAAATACATATAACATGCCAATAAGATACCCGCACAGTATTACTCACTTACGCAGATTCAGTCAGTGACATTTCATTTAAAGTCATCACAAGCTGTCGGTTGTATGCACTTGCGTATTGTGACACCTATTCCTAGTTTTCAAATACCCCATGGAATACTTCGGCTAGTGAGTAAATTCCTACGGATCGCACGATTTTTTGTTGGATTGAGCGTTAGATTTTCGTAATACTTAACGCTCGATTAAAGTAAATTTTACCATGAGATAAATATGGCTCTGAAACATCCCACACTGACTGAGTTTCTAGCTGTAAACCAACTATACGGCAAACAATTCAACTAAACCGCAAGCGTCAAAAAGTTAACACACCAAGCCCCTAAAATTTGTTGAACGATTCGCTATGTATGACAGTTGCGATTGATAGATTTTTCAATCAATCTCGCACTAATAGGGATCGCATATAAATGCAAATGGACGAATTTCCAAGTTAGGTGTGAATATTATACAAAATCTAACACGTTCTTGAAGCAACCTTTCTTTCATTGTACTAGCCTGAGGACAAAAGCGTCAGGACCTCGTTAAAGCTGGGTTTGAAGCCTACACATGTGATGGGTTGGCTGTATACCGCCATCTTAATTCTGACTGTTTACGTGTTGCTGTTTAGTGATACGCTTAATGGGCTTCGGCTCATAAGTTTTCTTTCCGCTTTTCACGTTTCAGGCTTAAAAATCCCCTCTCGGAGAAGGCCTGACCCCGCGCATGTTGCACACCCACCAGTGTTCTACCTGGTTTTATTTTATACAGACCAACTTAAAATAATAAATCCTTTGTTTGCATCAATACAATTTGGCATGTTACATTCTGCGTACTTCAGCAACCATATTCTGAGGTAATAAAAATTTTTCTTCCTCAGGCCTTATGATTGCGGATTTTCCATACATCGTCAGGTATGACAATTGTAAAAAGCTTGAATTCAGGGTTCTAAAGCGAGAAACAGTATCAATTATTTTATTCCTAATTCCGATCGAGTTTCATCCCAGCTTCTGCAAAATGAGCACTGTTCATCTGAATTTTCCTATGAACAGGCACCTGAATTCCAAATCATTTGTCGTACTTAGGCTAGCTGCACAAAATTCATCTATCAGTAGGGGTGAATTGATGTGCGCTAGCGGCTCGTGGCCGTGCAAATCAGTGATGGATCGGTGCAACATCAATAAACCATTGAGTGCCTGCCTGGTAGCTCAATGGTTAAGGCATTCTACTCGAAATCGTTTGTTCCGGGTTCGTGCCTCAGTTCGGGCGCGGTCGATGTGCACTGTTCATCATTCCTAATGAGAGTGAAACAACTGTACATTGTTTCTATGGTTTAGCATTCATTAAGTGGGGTTAGAAACCCGCGGAAAAAGAATATGAAACAAAATTTACGTGATCGTCGTCGCCGGACCACTTATCAAAGGTATACTTGCTGCCACCAGCTCCCCTATAAGCCTGTGGTGCTTGGGAGGCCACAGCCTATCGCTGCACAGTAGTCGATCCCGGGAGAACTGCATAGTGTGCAGGGCTGAGCTGATTTTGTAGGTCTTCCATGAATTTTTACATCGATTTCGTCTGCAGTGCAATACACGGAATTGTTCGTATTAGCCTAGGCTCATCGGCTAGACGCCTCTCACCAGGTTATCTGAATATGATGCCCTAAACCCCACGGTTGGCTGACTTCAGTTTTGTCAAGGATAGTGAAACCACTCAGGCTTTTTAGTAGCCCATAATTTCCGCAGTTGGATCGGACTGTTTCCGCATTTCTCGAGACAATTCGCTTTAAGGTAGGTGGCCGCAGGCTACAGGTGGGAATTGACTGTATTGTATTTAGACTTTAGCTTGGATACGTGTCTGCATAGGTTGACGACGGTCAAGTGTTAGGATACAGGAGAACATATTTTCCGCCCGAAATGGTTGGCGTTGGTGATCGTTTGGGTGATAATAAGCTTTAACGAAGCTGGCGATTTGAAATCTGTTCACAAGGTTGTTAATAAATCCTCTTTATAAATACGCTGAGTAAAAGATTTTGCAATACCCCAAGTGCGTTAAACAATTTATTTATATTAAGCATCGATTACAGTGCTAACTATGTTTCAATTGAGTAACGATGAAAACCCAAGAAGCATCCAATTTAGATACCTAACAGAAAAACAACAATGGTATCTGTGACAAGAATTGTCCATAAGATGTAAATAGCATAAATAAATACAGCTTGGGAATCGCGTAGGTGCCTTAAAATTCTTTTAATGACTAAATATTGGTGACGAAGTGTAGGGATTCATTTCTGCTGCAGTGCAGTAGCATCTGAGACCAATATTGCAACAGTAGTCATCAAAGCGTCCACTCTTTTCCAACGGAGGTTGGAGTATGAAAAAGCAAGAGCTTTTGGCCTTACCACAATGGCAAAAAGCAAAACAGAAAGACGATTAGGTGTATTCTGCCTGACGGATACAGCCTAGTTAAATAATTAATTATCTCGGAGACAAATTTCAAATTTATACACTTGAAGCATAAATCATGGATTGCATCTTAATTTAACCAAAACCCAAATCAGCTTATCCACTGACCTAGTCATGCATGACGATTCTATTCCTGAGTACACAATTAGTAAGGGGCTTTTCCTCGAACCGATGAAAAGTGACTAATTATGCGCAAAAGACTAAAACCTAGCCTTACTCAGAGACTAAACTAACGAAAACGTTCCACTGGTTTCGGGGTGATACTTGTGTGACAGGCAATCTGTTCAACTGTCCACAGATTACAGTGACCTGTTAATTGCGTGTGTTTGTCTGCTACCTTGAGAAGCAACCTAATCACTGACACACACCGACTTTGTGATTAAAAACAGGCCGGTTACTTTTCTTCACTTCTTTTATAGTGCTACGAGAGGAAGGGCAATAGATATCTGCAGACTCACCAATAAGACTAACATACAAAGCCGGCATTACACACGTCGATTTTTGCGAGACAGCGAGACAGAAAGACACGTAAACACCAACTGAATGCTAGACAGGTCGTAAGTTCTCCATTATTCGTGGCAATCTTGTTCACAAAACGCGTTTGCAATCCGGATTCTGGTGATCGGTTGCGTTCTTTTAGCGCATCGACGTAATATATTCTTCCTTCATGTTCGGAGGAAGTTGTTTTGGCTCTGTTGAGACAGAGTACTCATTCTGGGCAGCGATCGGATTTCTTTTGTGTTTTATATCCGGAGAAATTTTTGCACCTTGGATTTTCACTACTTTGGTCCCCCCGTATGCCAAGCTACCCAGATCGCTTTTGCTGGAATGGAATGCAAGGTGAGTGCGCCGCAACCCCATTTGTTGCGATCCCCTAGGTTTCAATAATGTTGCTCGAAGATAGCGATTCAACAGTAGAGTCCGTAGGTGCTAATGGTTGATGCGTCAGTCACTGAAAGACAATAATATTGGTAATCACTTACAAAAATTGTTATTACAATGAACGGGGCTACAGTATTCTAAAGTCAACAAACGAGGATACGCACGAGGCAGATTAACTCATTCTGTTCATCATGGACAGATCGTGCAACCAGTGCTAGCTTAAAGACCGAAATAAAATCGCAATTTTGGAGATGGAAAAAAATTATACGTAGAATCATTCGACAAGATGAATATTTTCGCTGTGGTTACCGGGTAATCAATAACAGAACACATTTCCGTAAAAGTTATGCCTTCCGATTTCCAAAGTGAAAAGCACTGAGCGGGTTCTCCTTAAGTGGTGCTGTCGGACAGCACAATAATGAATTTTTTAAGATAATGATAACCTAAAAATATTTTAAAAATTTCATCCAATTTGTTCAAAATATAGTCAATGTCCCTGTTAACTCGCGTGCTATTTTTTCCCATGTGGGGAAAGTAGAAATCAGATTACATAACTGATCAGGTGCATTGTTCTACTGCCGTGAACACTGCCTCCGCAATTCTGTTTAGTTCTGAAATATGATTGAGAGAAAAACTCTCGTGTCGTTATGGTCTTTAATGCTAAATGGAAAAATCTGAACTTACAATCAACATATTGCAAATTTCAACAAATTGCCAGTCTTATATTAGTTCAAAAGGACTGTCTTTAAACACTGATTTGCTCGCCATCCACGATGTTCCGAACTGAAAGGAGGATTAAGTCGGAATTCCGAATTTAACTGACTGTCAGTTAACCCTGTTGCTCTCCATCAAAGTCAGCTAAATTTGCTCTATTCACTGTGAGGCTCTCTTGTAAATTAAATTTAATGATAAAACAAGAAATTGAGGTCAGAATGATGTGTTCGTTCTGAGTGGTAGCCGCTGTTCTGTGATATACTGTAAACAATTTGTTTCATTTTGCTTAAAGGTGATTTTGTTTTTTGGCAGGCAAAATTTAAAGCAGTACCTCTTAGGCCAAATGAGCTCAGTATGATAGAATCTGATTTGGAGAAAACAGCACACTTGTAGTCAACTTAATTTGGACATCAAGGACTCCAAGTATCCAACAGGAAAATTTGTTCGCTTCTTGTAATTTGCTTATCAAGACAGAAGAATCCTTACGAAAGGTTACATCGCTCCATGGTTCCTGGTGGAACATATACGATGAAACATAAGCAAACAAAGATGCCTGGGCGAGATCTCACCGGGAAAACATTGCAGCGACTTATTTCTAACGGTTCCAGTGTAACCTATTTCCGATGTTTCTTTCTGAATTTAGAATCTTTGACATTCAGTTTTTTGCAATCTTTTGTTATGGATATTTGATGTAGTGCATCACCATCTTAGAATTTGAAACCCAAATAATGTCATCGTCAAAATTCGGTTAATCTGCAGATGTTGCCGTGGTCACAGGAGCAAACAATTTTGTCCTAATCTTTTTATTTGGTCATTGCTTCCAATTCTACATCTGATCCCATCAATACAGCACACGTAAATTTTTCATACCGTTCGTTTGACCACTTGTGCCTCCACTTTGCTGCTGATTTGAGTAATCCATTGAATTAGCTGTTTCCATCTAGGCAAAAACCAAAACACGAAGCGCTCTCTTTTATCCATGACATATATCTATACGTATATTTTCTAAGTAAGGTTTTAAATTGGGGAACTAAGATGAATGCATTAAGCACACGATGAAGGATTTCTCAGTTTTCAAAAATGGGCAATGAAATAAATTTTAAGACTTTATATCTTGGTCCTGCGCGACTCTAATCTCGCTGTTGAAGCTCAAAGAATGACCGGATCTTGTTGTTCAATGCATGCTTGTTCACAAATGTGTGACCAGCACCTTTTTCACATGCAACCACACCTATCAATGCAATTTGTTTTCCTTGTGTTCGAAAATGCAGAACCACAAAATGTGAGGATACAAACGAAATAACAGAATTTCCGTGCCAACTGTTCAAACGATTCGTGGGTAATCATTTCCGCCAGTTTCCGAATAGGGGAGATCAGTACAAATGGGTAATGGATGGTTGGATTAATTCTCAGTCTAAAGATTAGCATGCCCGTTTGCTCAAATGTGTCTCTGAATTGATTCCGTTTGTTGTTTCTAATAAGTGCGCATCCGATGATGAAATGGACCAAACCGGCACCAGAAGTCAGGAGTTTATCGTACCCTTCGATATTGTCAGTGTAGTCTAGACAAAACGTTCCTACAGATGAAGAATTTTTGAGTATTATCATTTCCATTCAAAAGAATGCCAAAATCAATACCTAACCGGTTAGGAGGAAACGAGTCTAATGAATGTTATTTGGCAGAAATTATTCTACTGCTTAGCACCTGCCATCAGATAGATCAAACGAAATGCGGCCTTTGAACGATCAAAACAAGTTCTGTTTTTGAACGCTAACCTTGACCTTACTGAATTGTGACGGAATGCGGTTGATTTATCGGCCTTGCGTGGGCGACGATAAACCAAAATCTATTGCTTCAAATGCCATCGATGGTAATTTCCAAAATCAAGGTTATTTTCCACCCACTGGGGAATTCCAACACCGACTAATTAGTCCATACTTGTTCATGCAATAAGAAAAGTCAATAAAGTAGCTACTAGACTGAGAAATCTATTGTATATGTGATCAAATTATTTTTACTAGATATCCATGATATTGAAATGTCATTCTTCGGTAACAAAAATTTTAACCTGGGGATTATAAATCCCATCAATAGGCTATTGATGAACTTCTTCTGCGAAGCTGTTTTTGTACGCAGGATAAACCATCGTAAGGTAATATAATTTGACTGATCGATCGGAGACATCTAGCCCCATGATTAATATATATGGCCGGTATTTAGCACAAAGCAATCGATCGAATCCTGTTATTTGCTTCACCGGGGTTCTTACAGGGAAAATATTTTTCATAGAGGTCAGCTGTTTCTCCCTTAAGGTAGAGTAACTGGTAGCGGATTTCCGTTGCATCTCACACTATGGAGATTAAGCGAACGGCTAAGGAACTTAAACCAGCCACACACACTGGACACAAAACGCAACCCAAATGTTAGAAAAATGTAACAAAATCGATACATAACAGGCATAAATTTGCATCAGCCTAAAGCTTCCGTCATCATCTATGGATTACCTAGTCTCAGAAATCGCTTCGTAGTGAGTCTTACAATTTTGCTATAACTGGCACTACCCCAAGTTGTCTCACAGCATTGCCACAGGACTCTGAAGGCTGAGTTCATGCAACATTTCGCAACGTAAGCTACAAACAGAGCTCATTTTCCGCGGTATTTCCGTTCTGTCACTGGTTACATAATTAGCGATGCCGGTTCACATATCCGGCGCCCATCCTCTTCTCAAGATTTGAGAAGACAAAAGTGAATACCAGCGGTTAATTTGAAAGATCTGAATTTCTTCTATCTTTTTCATTCCGAATTGGATTCTTAAAATAGTACTTCGGTGTGATTTTCGACTAAAGTGTACAATTTTTAATTAAAAATTTTTCTAGCTCTTCTCAGGGTGATCATCTCTTTTCTGATCCCAAATATTTAGAGCTCAAAAAAGCCAAACTCAAAAAAATGATCACAGTTGTTATCACGATTATTGCAGGTTAATACAGCTAGATTAAAAAATCACAAACTCCTCATCATTCCCAAATGTTGCACTTTGATCTCCAAGAGCCAACGCTAAATTACAATAGTCAATTTTTTGGCGAAAAATATCATTTTTCTCTAGAACATGCCTATTTTGGCGATATGCTTTCCTTCATTTTTTATGTAATGCGCACAGCGATTGAGTGAATGTGAATTAGTGATTCCTGGAATTACGGGATTCGAAAATTTTACCATTAAGGAGGCTATAACTCGTATAAGAACTTAATACGAATCTTTTTCGAGCTTTTCTTTTAAAAATGCATGTCGTTCACCATCCGGAAATACCAATCAACAGCCGTGTCTAATACTAGTCGGGAGTTGCTCTGTCCAATTAGCTGTAGCAGGAAAATGCACGTCCGGGCAGCATAAATATTTTTAACAAAGGAAAACCCATGCATTTACAGAAGGTACGACTGCATATCCACGTCCGTATGATTATGGGACTTTTCATCAGTTCTCCAGGTCATGGCCCGACTGCCCGTTGCATTAGTTGGAATTCAGCCTTAAGAAGTTTTAGTCGCTTTGTAGGTATCACGGACCGCTCACAGTCATTGGTTGAGGCAGAATACTGACTGCCTTAATCGGTTTGCCTCTCTGAATTTCAGCCGTTCATGTGTGACCCTGTCACCTGGCGGTTAGTAATCAATGAGACGAGGCTATCCTAGTTCGTTTGTGTCACTGGAACGTGTCTGCAATTTGGAATGATCAGATTTCATTTGCCTGTGAGTATTGACTGCGAACTGCCAGTCGCGGTTTATCATCGCAGGACATTGGTAACCAGAGTCTGACCTTGGTACACTCAAGATGAGATAGGCAGTCTCCCTCAAGAATGAGATACTGAAGATGAATTCCGTTATCAAGATAAAAAAAAGCAAACGCAATTCCTAATTCTTGCGGGATACCATGGATAAGACGAACGATAAAGAACAAGAGGAGATAAAACCGGAATAAGGACTTTTTCCAGGCTATATTCCAAGCACCTAAAAAATTATTGCTCGATAGTATGGGTAAAATCAGGAAGTTCGAACATCCTTTTGGGGAAAACAATTGCAGATAATTTGGTGATTTGATCGCCAACAGGAAATCCGCGATCCGTTTGATAGTTGTGAACTAATATAATCAGAAAATCTTTGGACGTTTTGGACCATGGAGGTAGAGCATAACCAAGTCGACGTGAAAATATTAAGACTGGAATTTAATAGGATGAGTGGAACGTGGAATCGCTTGCACTGGGAAAGCAATAATAATGATTAGTGAAAATCAAGTTGCTGATTAAAATCTCACTGCAACATCTGTATCGGATACGCAAGGGCAAAAAGTGCCGACAACACGACGAGGCAACTGTTTAGATTAAGAACTGGATAAATTGGTCGTAACTTGTTAAAATTGATTAACAACGATCATGCGAAACATGGTGGACAACCAACTCCATATTAGTCCGATGACAGTCTTTAAGCTCCCTTGAGCGAAATCAAGTGTTCTTGTTAAACGGCCTCGCCAAGGGACTCACAGGACTGTCGACTTCTTTTTGGAGATCATACATTGTCATGGATTCCTGAGGAACTGTACGACGAAACATACTAACAGCTTACAAAGCAACCGGTGTTTAGGTCGCACTTTGTTACCGAGCAGTACGATTACAGAAGAAATCAAATAATTTGACCAGCCTTGTGCTTTCTGCTGAGTAAAAATCCGACATCTTAAACACCGCAGTTTATTCAGGGTATTCGACAGATACATTTCATACTAGGTCGGACAAAATTACAAAGAAATTCAGCCGGATGTTGACAAGATTTTTCAACTTAAACAACTAAAACAGCGGTATAAGAGTTTAGCTGGAAAACTCCTCTCGAATTTCAATGAGTTTTTATGAATTTACAGAATCATTAATCTTGTATTGACTGAAAATATCAACTCGAAATATTACTGAACATTTTTTCGCCGAAAATCCTGAAATGTACTGGACAGTCGTCGGCAGTCACTTCAACTGATACCCAGAGGGACACCTGAACTTTTCATCCGTCACAAGCGCTAGGTTATGGGGCAAGAAATGAATCGCTGATTTATTTCCTATCGACCCTGACTGCCGTGGATCCCATTTATTTAGGACAAAACACCACATAATTGTAGTAAAACTGGTAACCTGAAGCCATCCTCCTTGGACTGGTGGAGTCCCTGTTCAAGCTGGTTTGATACACACTGTCGATAACGACGACCGTTACCAACAGGAATGAAACATCCAGTTAGTATTCCAGGTGACTGTTGATGAACGGCCGAGGAGTACTACTGCGTGACAAAAAATAAAAAGACTTAAGCAGAGGTGCAAGAGGAAAAATGAAATTATCTAATGAACATTTCAAACCATTGGACGACGAATGCACTTCACAATTACCTACGACAATGGTCCAATTGGCTGCATGGAAAGGCACCCGGAAGTCGTTTGTGTGACTGTTTGGGGTAAGTGTCCTATAATCCGCTATCAATGCCGTTTGTATGTAGGATTTTGATTTTTCGTCAAAAATTGTTAATTTCTAATTGGACAAACGGCACGAAATATATACCACTTCCACCCGGCTGCACCCGCGAGGAATGGTGGCAAACTTTTGCATGAGCTTTAATCCCATGTGATTAGCTTTTGGGTACTCATTTTTGCTAGCTATTTTCAATCCTTAGACGTTAACATAAGTCGATTTTTTAATTAAGTCATTCTAATTTGCATCAGTAGAACCTCCTTAAAATTAGCAACCGCCTGGAATTTCGTACATATAACATCCTACGGTAAAATTTTCACTTTCGGAAATCCCATCAGTCATTGTCAAAACAGCAATTATTCGAACTTGGTACATTCCTCTGCTAAAAATTTACTTGATAGTCACGGAAATGTATAGTCAGGAAAACGTTTGGGGATTCGTTTATAGTACCACAAGTGGCTGGTGAGAGGATGTTCCCGTTTATAAAACCATAATACGTACGAAGGCATACTTGTTCCGTGATCAATATTGCATGATTGCGTATTTCATCGAATATGGAACTTTACACACTGTTTGCTCAATGCTAATCTACTTTTCATTTATTTGTCATATTCTATGGACACTGTAGGGCAACCCTTAAAGCGCAGAATAAGGCTTTAAAAGTAAAAGCGGACTCTAAACCATCAACACTATAAACAACCTCTTTATTGGAGCTCTCTGCTCTGAGTTTCTTCATTCCTACTGCGGTTTATTTTGGAACGAACATTAAGATTTAGCTGTTGTACTCTCACAGAAGCGGTGTGAATTAGATAAATGAAAAACGGGGGCGAGTATGCATCTTCTGGCTTCAACTGCACGCTTGCCAATATTGTTTTGAAACTTAGGATCTTTTGTCAAAAACAATCCAATAATCGGATTAATTAGTGTTTTTGCATCACGTGACCACCTCGTAATATGCGACTGGAAAACAGTCGTTAAACATGTGATCCTAACGAAAGCATTCCATTTCAACAAACAGCCTGTGCCATTGGAAATTACAGGAAATATCCATTGGTTGCTCGTGTCTAAAAGTGTTTACTGACATTATGCTGCATGATTTAATTGTCACTTACAAATGCTGATACTGGCCTATTGGTTACGGACGATTTGGGACAAAAAAGCTGCTCGGTATGCTTTGCATCGAGACGTCTAATTAGTATTTGTATTTACGACAGATATTTGTTTATAATTCAGTTCAAAACTGCAGTAAAATAAAAAGCAGATGCTTACGAGTGATGTAGAAAAGTGTACAAGAGTGAAAAAATCTTCAGTTAAATTCAGGCGGTAATTCCGTTTTATTTTTCTCCTCACTGGTTGGTTTTCGGGCCAGATGGAGAACGCAGGAGTTCCCAGGCATGTTAATTCTTGAAGAATGTGGGCGAAATCCAGATCCGGCGCATTCGTGACAATATCCAGGGCCTGGGTGTCTGCAATGGGCGTTGGACCTTGAAATCTCTTGCTGGCCAAGGATCGACCGGATTTATTAATCTGGTTGATAAAATGGTTAGGGCGGAATGGAATGCAGCTAGCATGACCAGTCCAAGATCAAGATCTTTGAAATCCCGAGGAAAATTTCCGCTACTGAGTACAGTAAAACCGAATGAACACATCGACTAATGCAATGCAGAGCCATTGTCGGTGATACTTGAAATTGCCTGAGTTTCTTTATCTGAAAAGATAAAAGTCACAGTACAGCACTGAATGTAAATTGTCCGTCTCAGCTTGCTATATGGGCTGATGTTCAGATACCTGATAGAACTAAATGTGGATGGGGATTTGGAATTCAATGTGACAAGACGTGTAGGAAAATGTCAGCATTTAGATTGGTCTGATGTTTGACTTATTTATATCCGAGGCATTTTCTCAGGGCTTCCAGCGGTTCGTGGAATTAGAAATAGCCTGACAGAGAAAAACGACAACATTTGACTTGAAAAAGAAGAAATATCGGTAATATAGGCCGAACGTGGAAAGGAGGATAAGATAGCAATTTGGAGTTTGCCAGAGTTTTCGGCAAGCGTTCTTGAAACTCTTTCCCTATCTTACAAGGTTTGTTCGGTATCCGAGGCAGAAGTTGTGTAGAACAGTTGTGTAGAACAGCTGCAGAAAACGACGTTAGGATAGTGAACCAAATGCTAAAGCCTAATACTAGCGGAAAGAATGCACTGAGTTATTTAAGGATACATTGGGACAATGGAGAAGTAAACAATGACTTCATAGGAGGATCTTTTGGAATTACAATCACTCTGTAGAATCAGGTGCAATATAAATAAGCGTTTAAAGGCTGGTGCGGACAATTTTTTTAGTTGCCTTAGTGAATAACGTGCAAGCAGTAGAAATGAACAGTTTAACTCCACCGGAAGGGTTGGCTTATTTGAGAGTTAGAATGGCCTAAGCAGGAAGAGAGTGTTCGCACAGGTGGATGTGAATTCTTTGAACAAAGCAGTGATTACTGCGGCGAGTTGGGCGGTGCCACACGTAATAATCGCGTGGGGAGGGACGCCAGCTCAACCGCACGTAGCCAGTCAGTCAACCTGTTAACGCTGCAGTGATCTGTCTGTAACTTTCTTGATAATACCGTTAGCATCAGACATGTTGCGGAGGTATCGCAATGCAATGCATTCTTTTGCCGCGCCCTGTCGCGTTGCAGATTTTCACTACTAAGCCGGATCCCTAGTAGTTTCGATCGGAGGTTGCTCGTAAGCAGATTGCCCTATTTGTACTGCAAACCCGGATTTTAAACAGATATGCCGATAAATTTAAAACGATTTGCAAAAAACACCTATAGATATAAAACTGGTTAGTAGTGGATGAAGCTCGGTAGAGGAAAAATAACGGGAGTTTCAGTTTTTACAATGCATTCCGTAAACTTATTTACTACTGATCATTAATCAGAATGAGTGTTTGAGGTTAAAATGAACATCTGTTTCTCGTTCAAAAAACCGCCGAGTCCGGTTTGACTAATCTAACTGTATCGCGCATGAAATAATCACTGCAGCATCTACTTGCAGTCACAATAAAAAGAACCGCTTGAAGATATGCTGTCATCTTTGAAAATTGCATTGGTAATTATTTTCCAATGGGAGTAGATGCATAGGATAACAGGATCCCAATGAGCTTGTTTGGCGGATATACTATCCAAAAATAGCAGCTAACACCGACATTCCCACTGGAAGGGACCAAAATGGTAGTGTACTGTCGCCGTCATATCGTTTTTAATAATTTCATAAGGACCATTTGTAAACCACAAAAATGCCGACTGGTCATTAAAATAGCCAATTTTCTCTTCCCGTTCCCATACACACTTACTCAATAGTGGCTAACACGAGAACTGCCGGCAAATTCAGCAAATAGATGAACTCGAACTACCCCAAGGGAGAGTCTTAATTTTATTGAATTGAAGAGACGGTGCTGACTGGAAGTTGCGCAGTGTTATGTGACTTCAGTCCCAGAGACCAAACTTAGCCTATTAGAACTTCGGCTAAAAGCAAACATCTAGGATACCTAGTATGGTCTGTGGATGATAGCTTGCTCTTTGGGCATAGACTCGATATGACCACCCTGACAAAACATATGAGTGCTGCTCGCGTTGCGGTGTATAATATCACATAGAAGTTTCGCTGGGTTTGGCTAGACCGAAATGTTCCAAACTAACTACATGAAATCTGTAAACTGAAACCGGCTTCTGGAAGATGTCGATTCTGGTAAAGTTGTGCACTCACTGATTTTGTTTATAGTGGCATAAATCTCCGTGCATTTTTCATATTAAGCTGAAAAATCAGTTTGCATTCACTAACTGACTGGAGCAGGTCTATGCGACAATCAAAAAGACGAATAATTTTTGTGCACTAACGATGCATGTTGTTTCGTGTTCAGGCGAGTTACCCCTCAATCCAAATTTAGAACATCATAAAAGCAAGAAGTATTCATCGGTTCTGACTGTAGTAAAATGCTTTACAATTGTGCCTTTATGTAATCTGGATAATCAACAGACGGCTAAAAACGACGGAAGCACAGTGCATCTGATGCACGCGTCCTTTTAACATTCATCATCAAAGCATTACATTAGTCGGAAGACCGTGGATTTATCCAATATTCCCATGCATTATGAACTATTGTCAATGAGACAGATGAAACAGATAAATGCATTCCGCTGGATCTTGATAAAGATGTGACCGCTTACACTGCAAACTAAATAACCCAGAAACAGGAAGAAAAAAAACCCGAACTGTCACTTAGAAAATGAAGCTCGATGTACATTCATGTAAATGGAAACAAATAGGGTCTACCAAATAATCAAAAATGCCAATGATATTATTTACATCACATTTTCCTTCCAGATGGAACTCAACAATCCATGCATTATTAATTTGCATCAGCTGCATCGCTATACTGGCGCTTTGTCCGAATCTTTGGCACGATCGCATGTTGTAAGTTACTTCATCACAGACTAAGTGCATGAATGAAATTTAATCAAAAAAGGCACTATAATAAACATTCGCACTGGATTCTTATATTCAGCTAGTTGCTGCTTGAAGTTTCTCCGTACTCCTTCTGACAGTGAACAGTCGGTAAAATCAATCAAAATTGTCTGTGGCAACTCTGGTCGTAAATACCTTGGTAATGTAATTGGAAAAAGACTTGAATCTAACGGTACTTGGACGAAAACTGCGCTAATTTTTAATTTTCCATTGCCGCTGTTTCATAGCAAGGTTACTGATAACGGGACAGACAAGTCATCATCAACACGGACGAAGATCCTTACCAGGTTAACGTGGTCTTCTGAAATGGAACAGAGATCGTTGTAAATGTCGTGCTGTCTGATGCTACTACCTCCCAGACCATTGGCAGTCGGGCAATTCCTTCAACTCTCTGTGCTAATGACTCTTGGAACCTTTAAAAGAGCAGCTGTATAGTCTTTTCATTATTTTCATTGACTATTTGATTATTTCCTGTTCTACAGATAATCGCTTTGTTAGGCGAAATTATTAAGCCACACGATAGACCGATACGTTTATCTACCAAACTATCAAGTTTTCAATCTTCACTGCCATTTTATTAACAGCAAGCCCAAGCTATATTTCGATTAATCAGATGTTCTACTCTGATACATCAGCTGACACTGACGAACGAATATTGCCTGACCTTTACCGAGAACGTTTTATTGCCTCCATCAAGTCGCTTTTCACGTGGTATCAGCGGCGACTTAACGCATACCACGTGAACAGAGGTCTTGAATTGGATATTGCAGTGCCGATAAATAGTACATATGATAGTGTAAGAAGTGCTTTTTGCGAGGAACCTTTGTCACAAGATTACTTAGGCAACTGAACAGAACGTTTTAGGTGGCTGCTCGGCCTCTTGGTTCCTTCGGAACAGTGGTTAGTCAAGAATGGAAAAGGAACAAAAGTAAATAACCAATTCATTCACTCCTATGTATTCTTCAACAGGTGTTTACAAACAAAAGCTTATCAAAAAGTCACTTCATTTTAGCTATGTAAGTGACCAAATTAGTTTTAATTTTAAGGTTTCCTACTAAAGAAAATGCTCATTTGCATAGGAAACCGTGAAAGTCCGAAAAGAATAAAACATCAATAATTACGAAAAAGTAAGAGTAGTTAGTTCCGTAGTGTCGGACTAAAATTTCTGCAAAATTCGCCATCATAGTCCAGCTATTAAAACAACAGTCAGACCAGAAATGTCTTTGGACTTTCAGAATGGCCTTCCTGTTAACGTGAAGCATTTGTCGACTACTTTGAAATTTCGTATTTAGAGACTGCTGCCATCTTTTGTTTTGAGGCCCTAAATGCGCCGAGTTCAGACTGCAGTACAAAGCTGATTCTCCATAGCTTACGAGTGGTACGATACGAGAACTTGGGGGAATAACTCCCATCAGAGTAACTTCCCAATTACCCTGAGTTATATGGCACTGTACGGCGGGAAAACTGACATCAGAAGCATTTGCATTGAGATGGAGATTCGGAAAACAAATTTCGGAAACTGTATGTTTAAATTTAGAAACAAGCACTACAATTGATTAAGTCCTCATATGGCACACGGCATCTGACACTGCCGCAGTATCCCGACTTCGTTAAGCTTCAGATGTGGAATCAGACACGCCCGTTCAAGATTTGGATTTATCTTGTGACAAAATCAGATCTCATGAATGGGTCAAGAAAGTGAGAGGGTTAGTCAACTATTTTTTAGGTAAGTTGTCAGGATATCCTACATCAGTAAACCCAGTTGTAATGCTTCTTCTTGATATTGAGTTTGTAATCCTGTTAAGTCACTCCATGATTTTTGAATTCGGTTCCGACATAAACGGTACTCTGTTTCGTCACTGTTTCACTTATCAAATTGTATTAGGTACACACACGTAGGAACGTATGAGAACAGTGAGTTTCCAGGTTAACACGAATAAATGAAGTTTAAAAAATTGCACATTTCAGCCTATATCATAAATCGTGTAGTGCAAAGTATTTCCCACATTTCCCCGCTCTTATACAGTGTACTACTGCATATCATGACGAGGTTAAGGGGACGAAACTGTTACCAGTGACAGATACCTATATAGGCTTATCGGTGCGATCCTTGTGACATTTTGAGAGAACTTCACTCCTGATCTTCAATGAACTAAAAGGAATCATTGACAGATAAACACCTCGATACTAATGCAATACATTTTTAGTCAGCTTAAACGGGGGTGGTTGGAAAGCTGTAATATAAAGCAAATGTTCATTAACATGATTCTACTGAAGCCACTCCCACGGTTTCCGTGGGCATCTTTGCAAAGGAGTTGGTCGGCAGGCCTGGGAAACACTAATACTTCAATAAAGAAAACGTACGAATGAACCCACTTTTAATGCATTAATGATTCCGTGGTTCTAATCACCCGAAGAGTAACACTAGATTTGAAAAGTGATATCTGGGTACTCATCTGGTGAAGTCGTTCCCTCACAGACTGAACCAGCTATGTAGTGGAGAGAAGTAAATAAATTAATTTCCACGTTTGCAAATCTAGTGTAATAACCAAACAGATAGTGACTTGTTCAATGTAAATATATTCCCTAGCGCCACTAACCTAGCTATTCACTATACCAGGGTTAGTAATTAGGGCGTACTAACCCTTTTATTGTGTTGAATTTTCTACAAGGATAAATTCTACAAACTCTAAATACAGGTTAATTTTTCTTGAATCGAACTGACAATGAGGAAATGGAATAATATGCGTTGTAAAAACTGGGTGCAGACGGCAACTTTCTCTTGTGAAAAATGTTTCAATCATTTTGATGTTTAGTAAACGCTACTTATTGAACTTCGATAAACCCTTGGCTTCGGCGGTGCTCGGTCTAAGTTTAACGGAGAGCTTGGAGTAATTTTCAACTTTTTCTGCTATTTGAAACAGTAAAGCGGTCCCCTGTTCAGGTCACTGGTTATAAAGGAATAGTTATACATCTAAAAATCACGGAGATGACAGCATCACATTGCGTATGCGCCCCAAAAGCCCCTCTGTGTTTAATAGGAGAGCGCAAAAACAGAACTACTTATGCAGTGATTAAGCTACCTCCGAGAATAATCACGTCTATAAAAGCTAACCTCAACGATTACAGTTCTGTAAGGATTTTCAACTGATTTATCTGAGGGAAAGCACCATAAGGACCAAAAACAATTTGTTGAGTATGTTACCAGCAAAATAGCACATATGATGGTACTGCAAAACAACGTGGAATTCTTGCACCAAAATTTTCTCAAATTTTTCAGTACTGCATGTACGAGTGAACAGATATAAGATAGATTACAGAGAACTTAAATGTCACGACAATTCAGTTCCTTAAACAAAATAGTGTCAAACTCAACTTTCTGACAAAACTACCACTGTATTTTGTATTACCTAGCGATTATTATTAGATGCTAATCTCTTTTTGTGTGATACTTAGATTCAAAAAAACAAAGCACTAGTGCTTTTGATATCGTTCTTCACTCGTAAGAATCGCTGGTTTTGGGCCCTGTTAGGTAAATCCTCGGTGAAAAGAATTTAGTTATCCCCTTGGCCTTCATTTATCAAATAACTGTGCCCAATTCATCACAGTGTGCACTTTTCGATCTAAATGTGAGAAAAAGAACCGCTTATTTACCTGCTTAAAAAACAGACCAAAGATTGACCGAAACGTTTGTCGCTTTCGGGTCACGAGTTGGGTTAAACAACACCAATGTGGACGTGTCCGATTGGCTGATCAGCGAAACAAAAAGTACATGCTCCCTGGATGAATTCCACCGTGTAAGCTCCTCCACCTAAACCAAAAATCGATCAAACTTATGGGATGATTCCTACCAATCTGTGGACAGAATAGAGATTGAGGAAAAAAGGATCAAACAGTCTAGACACATGAATAGTTGTTAGAAAATAGGAAACTTTAGCCTAGAGTACTTAGAACTGTGTGATTCGTTCATTGATTTTGTGTGGAAATGGCCGCACATTAAAACCTTGTCTAATGCCGGTGCTCAATTTTTCAGCTCATCGAACTACGCAAGTGAGATGGTTATGAGTATATCAACCGGCTACATGCTCTATGGTAAGCCAGAATCACTGTTATAAACCGATCTCATCAGTTGCATGATTGCCAGTATTTTAGGAATTTTTATGCTTTCTGCGTGGTGCCTTACGTGAATGCGAAAAGTGATTCATTCACGGGACTGAATAGCTGGCCGATAAATGTACGTAGAACATGAAGTATTGAAGAATTTCAAATTCGTCCGAAGGTGTAAAAATGAATGCATTATCATCAGCTGGCTTGACTATGGACTATAGCCAGATCACTGACTGTTTGTGTCCTTAATGAAGCGCGATCATGTAATCTAAACGATGAAGCAAACTAATGGTTTAGGAAAACCGATTTATAGATGGCAATCTTAACTTGATTTACTTCAAGGCACCAAAAATTCGATTGATTCTGCTTTTGTTCGCTTACATGGACGGGGCGAAAATGTAGATACAAACCACTGTCCCTGAGAATAAAGTCTCATACATAAAGCTCCGTTGAAAAGATTAAAAAGATTCCACCTTAGTTGCCTATTGATCATTTGAATCTAAGTTCGATTTTCTGGTTTTGTTTGATCCTTATGCCCGGGTGGTTGCAAGCCCTGTGAAACATGCACCTGCAGGATCACATTCATCGTAGAGAGTAAACTGAAAGTATCCCCATGATTTTCGGTGATAAATATCGGAAACTGAAACGATTTTATACGCAGAGCTCAACAGACAGCACAGTGTTTCCTACGCGTAGTGCTGATTTGCATTAACGAATGGTGCATAGTGGTTTCTAAAAGCCTTTCTTAAAAGTCTGCTGCCGATTTACACTCACTATGGTTCTGATGTTTGAATTCCGCAAGTCATTTCTTTGTCAAGCATTTCGGAAAATTGTTTTTTGTTGCGTAATTAATAACATCCACTTGAACCTTTATTTTTATATTCTTGAAACTTACAGATGCAGCGACAATGCCTATGTACTCAAGTGGGAAAGAACTAATTATGTACTTGGTTCACCATGGTGTGACGATACTTGGAAGTACAATTATTGTTGTAAGTAAGCTTCAGTTTTGTTCGTTTAGGGTACACGGGTCACTAGAAGCTTTCACGTGCTTTTCTAATTAGTTTGAAAGGGTACACAGAAAAATTATTTGCATTAGCCCATTGGCTACTCTTTGGGTTATGAATGCTTCTCTATTCTGTACAGTTGGCCCAACAGCTGCAATGAACTCTTTTGCCCTCAGTTTTCCATTGTGGTTATTCAAGAAAACCAGAGGTACAAAGGTAGATTCGTGAACATTGGTTTTTGCACAAATGAGAATTGGAATTAAATCAGGGTTTTCATTGATACACCAATAAGGCAGAATAGAACAAATTATTACCCTTGCGTTGCTTGTCGGCCAAAGTGATCAGAGGAAACTAATCATTGCCGAATTCATATTCACTGAATTCCACTGGTTCAGTTTGCGAAATCTGCCTCATCGATCTAATGGTCCCAACATGACCTGACGTTTTTTAGTAGATGCTGTGCATAGTTCACTAAAACAACAGGCCCTCTAGGCCTTCAATACGGTCGACATTATATAAGCATGAAATCATTTAGTGAGAACTGGGCAGTCTATCGTGGGTGAAACCATATAACTGTTACCAAAAGACCGACGTTCACTACGGAGGAACAGCAAGTCCATATTTATTCGTGACGACAGTCACAGAAACGTCCATGTTCTACGATGAAGTTAAAAGTCGCTTGCTACACCGAAACGATGCACACATTTACCATCAATCCACTCCGGTAGATGCGCTTAATAGTGATGAGGCAGATCGGATCAGTGCCATTAATTATCTTATCCAGAAATGCTGACTCGAACAAACTTCATATGATGGCTCCTCATCCATTCCCTGAACCCTCACCTTGCCGGTTTTCTGTTGTCATCGCAGTAATTTTATCTGTTACAGAATTGTAATTTTAACTAGGCAGTCTGTGATCATCACTGAATAGCAAAAATACCAGTCCGCTGGTTCAAATGGCGTATTTTCGTTATCCTTTTCTTAAGCACACCAACACAGTGATCTTTCCAATCGGAACTTCTGGCGACATTAATCTAATAGATGTGCCCAAAATTTTAGCATTAGTGTTTGTTGAATCTGATTACCGTTGAGCTACGCAACGCAGTATGAGTTACGTAAGGTGATCTTTACACGGTCTGTCGCTCGCTGCGCGTCAAAGTCTATTTTCGTACTTTTAGGTCCCACTGGTCATCACTAATGATCTCATGATTTTCGCTCTCAGTGCAAAGAACCGAATATAATAAATGGATGCATCAGTCACTGTATAATATTTAATTATCAAGATATCTTAGTGAGAAACGAAAATGCCCCTTCGTGATCAAAGTTTGAAACTTAAGGCCTAGAGTAAATTGATGATAATCCCTTTAGCGGAAGCTTGGATTTTTCACCAAATTTGCCACGTTTCCTTTGGATATAAGTATTTCTGCTGATTTTTAAGCTTACCCTAATCGGAGTGTAGAGTGGATCACCATCCAGACAAAGGGATGCACGTGAGAAAATCGTAAATGTTTTAAAGGACCGCAACTGTGAAGTCACAGAACATTATTCAAATTATGTTGAGTTATACATGTGAAAATGACTGAGATCAGATAACGAAATTGTCCCAGTTACCAAACAGGAAACTTATCTGGGAGGAGCAAGACCGAGCTGTCAGAGAGAAAGGCAAGTCAGTGTTCGCAGCAGGATGACTTTGACGACTTAGTATATGAAGCGTTGTAATTTCGTGCGGTAGCCGAAAAACTAAAAAGTAAATAGAGGGGCTAAGGCAAACGAAAGTCCGTCTGAAAAAGACTGCGAAATAGATACGACGGTAAATCGGAAGAAAAAGAGAAGAGCAAAATAAGTGATCAAAGGCAGATCAGCAAACCGAGAGATTACGTGCAAAATTAAATGAGTATCGAAACAATGGTATAGGCTAAAGCTAAGAGAGTAAGAAAAGCAAAGGAGACATAAATATAAGAAAGCGAGCATTGTAGATTATCAAAAAACACAAAAGAGACCGCGGAACAGCAATCGAAAAATAGGCAGTAAAGAAGTGGATCAAACACAATAAAGAAAGACGAAGGATTTAGATATGACCTACACAGCTTGGGTACTTGGTATGTTTTAGTAGTAGGAGATTTGATGTTTTCAAGAAATGGTTCACCATGTGATATGAACACCCAAATCGTCATTTAGAAACCATTGAAGTGCTGTACAGCTGATTCATCCTAGTTAAGAATGATGAAAAGAACCGCATCCGATCTGGGACGCGAACCCGAGAAGAACGATTTCGAATCGAACGTCTTAGCCATTACATACGACGATGTACTTCCGAGGTCCGATGACTCCAAATTGGGGAATGGCGACAATGCATAAAATAAACGACAAATTTAACCGTGTATCTGTTTTTACTTCTCCTATTTTTGATTGAAGACAGAAATGTGCAGATAATGTCTTCCGAAAATTAATCTGAAAATTGGAAGGAAAATATGTTATCCAGGTTAAAATAATTTAAGCGTATGGGACAATACATTTCAAGTTATACTTTAAGACATTTTGTATATGTGAACACGAGGTATTCACCGGTTGCATGAATGATAGTTTAACGATCAGATTCGGTAAGATAAATGCTAATGAACAAAAAGTGACGCTTTTTCTTAATAGTAATCCGGCTTTTCCCGAATAGCTAAAGGTAATTGTAATCCTTTTAGGAAACAAAATAGTGGGAAGAAAAAGCTTCTTTCCAGTTGTTCGCACACACCATTACTTAACAATAAATACGGTTTGCGATAAATGGGCACAGTGCGATATTATTTCACGCAAAGTCACGTATTAGTATCCGGACCAAACGACGTAAGGAGTGTATCGAAAAATCGATGCGCCATGTATTGGTTTTTATTGTGAATGATATAATATTAATAACACAGCGTTGTTGGTAGATGTAATGCGCCAACGTTTCGACTACCGTGGGTAGTCTTTCTCAAGGCAAGTTTTACAATCAAATGCATTTGATTGTAAAACTTGCCTTGAGAAAGACTACCCACGGTAGTCGAAACGTTGGCGCATTACATCTACCAACAACGCTGTGTCACGTATTAGTACCTTACAAAAAATCCTGGTCACCGTTGACGAATGCGAACGACTAGGCTGAATCTAGAAGGGTTATATCACCACGTCAAGACTAAGCGGTAGATTTCAAGGCTTCCTGTAAGATTCACCTACCATTTAGTTTTTATGGTCAAGGCCTATGAACCCCAATTATGCTGGTGAACACTCAGTGCTGAATGCATAGTTGATAAATGGATCTCAGCTCGCGGCAATGACCTTTAGTTGCTAAATATGCAATTTTGTACTTTACAGCTCCTAGATTCATCTCAACGTTTCTTGTCCTCAGTAAGCTACTTCCCATCTGTCTATCCATCCATCAATAAGCCAACCAGTACAGCTGTTACCTTTCTCTCTCTCTCTCTCTCACTGATCTGAGTAAACATTCCAATAATATTTGGGCTTTGCCCTCTGCACACGATTAAATCGAACCCTAGAGAAAACAACCACTTCTACAGAAATGGTATACATCATACCACACCTTTTTAAACTCTGGTCTTGGTTTTTCGAACGAAAGTATCGGCGAAACACATCTCAGATATTTTGAGATGACACATGGAGCTAGAAGTTGCATAGAACTGGAAACCCACCCATGTAAGAGACACCCAAAATGCGGAACCCAGTCTCGTGGAATCGACATCTGAAAATGGAATGTGGAAGTGAACTTTCCGTTCCAGAACACACGCAAATGTACAAAAATTAGCCATTATAGGATTATTAGAATGGAACTGCATTACATAACCAATAACCCTTTGGCACTAAACATCAAATGCAGTCAGTTTCAGAAATCCTCACATCACAATTTCGGATGGAGTTTACAGTGAACAATTATCACTTCTGTCAGATATCGGAACATTGTTGAACAGGTCGAATTACGTAGCTGTTCATTATTCGATTCAAACAGGAGTAGTAAATTTGCACTTTTTCCAATTGATTTGAAATGGAAAGGATTAATTAGTTTCGTAGAATGTTGACATTCTACCTCAGAAATTCAGGAGGATTAATGAAAACATCTTACGCATATTTGATATTTGCTCCCAGACCTATAAACCAGGAGTTCAGGTGAATTTAGCAAACATGAGCTTACGTTATTCGCTATGAAATTTGACCAAAGGTAAGGTTTCCTAATCTTCATCTTTTTGTGTTAGAATTTAGACTGCACAAACTCACAGAATAGTATTCTCGGAACATAAATGGCTGTTCAACCCATTGGCAACAGTATCGAGAAAAACTTTTGCTAGTTTTCGCCGACGCACAGGCTAATTCCAGGGAATTCACGTAAAAGTTGCCGACAGAGGTTTGAGCCAAATGGATGAGGGATAATCCATAGGGAAGGATAGCAAGATATGCCACAATCAATAGAGGATTTCATAACCAACAAGGATGAGAAGTAACCTGAATAACTTTTATCCATCTGTTTTACATAATTAATCAAAGACAACCCTTGACCTTCACCAGATGATTTAGAATTAGCTGTGACACCTTAAAAACATGAAAATCAGTAGCTTTCCAGCAATTATGATCGATAAATTTGGCTGGATGGAATTTAAAATGTGCGGCCGACCAACGAAAATAAGCTAACTCTGAAAAAAGGAGTTCGCAATAAACAATAAGTTTCAATTGCGATGTCCGTTGCATATAGAGGTATGCAGCTGCGAATATCAAGGGTCGAGAAAGTTCTCCTACGTCGGCTGAAGGAGGGAAAAAAATAAATGTGGCAGCGTCTGTAAGAAAAGAGACAATGCAGTGGCAGAAAAGGCTTGCAGAGCGGGCAGTGAAAACCGACTAAAAACCTATTAAATACACGAGGTTCCCAGATTCCCGCTAGCTCGTCCGCAAAACCCAATCGTGCCAGCCCTCTCAGGGTATTCAGGTATGATAAT
>LUCM01008791.1:233416-269772 GCA_008360955.1 Fasciolopsis buskii | reverse complement strand
TTTGCATATTCACCACTTTCAGAGACACATGTGGCTCTGGAGAGAACGCAGCGGTTACTGAGAACTTGTTTGCTGGTTAATGCTGAACGATGATTATAAATCTGTTTAAACATATGAGTAGGCATTTGCTGTCAACACACGTTTGTGCTTGAAGTCCTAGACTAGCTGCGCTCAGCCGTTTGTGGTAGCCGCAGGCAGGGGTGTGTTCTCTCTCGGGTGGTACTTCTGTGCTGTCTCACAAATTAGCACCTACAGTGTTCCCTAAAGTTTTCTGTCCTAAGTTTCTGTTGGGCTATACTCCTTTCCATTTATTATTTCTATCTTTCAGGTCTGAATGCTCATTTATCTTTTTGCACCAATGAATAACTGCGGTATTTAAGGGCTATCTTGTTTCACTTTTTGGTTGCAAGTACTGGCGAGTAAGGAGTACAGGAAGTTTGGGCGTAGCTTCTCCAAAATTCGATTTCTTTACGACCTAGTCAAATTAAGATACTTGGGTAGGTGTGTGACGTTTACCGAACGTCAGTCGGTTTGAGTATAACTGAGGAAACCCGAAGTGTAGTCAATCACCCCAAATCTAATGTCCTTAGATCAAAGATGTGAGAAAAATGAGCCACATGAGATATGACTCCGGGAAATTGCAAAAGAATTTTGTTCAAAGTCTGATCTGTCATCGCTTGTAGTATGTACATGCAACGAGTATTACGATGGTCGAGGCTAAGCCTACACACTTCCTTTCATTCACACCAAGATTGCAGCCTATTTTGGCTCAAAATAAGGAATAACAAATAGTTATCTGGCGTTCTACACCCTGAAAACTTCAGCTTAGTAAGCCGGCTCACGCGAGCTTTAGGTTTCGCACGGAAGACTATAATGATTACGCACTTACTTGAGCTGCGGTAGTGACCATGGAGATGCAGTTTTCAGGACAACATTCAGCCAGAGTAACATTCTGCACTCTTCTTGATATAAGTCCAACTTTCTGGTCTATTGGGCCAGGACATAAGCAGTTTTTTATCAACCTAAAGAAAACAAGGCCATAAGATTTAATTGCGACGTGGAGATTGAATATGAGGTTCTATCAATGAAAGCTCCAGCCAATATTTTTTTAAATACCTACAAAATAGAGCTGTTTAATTTTGAGAAAAATTTCCGTTAGCTGACTTCGAGCCTCACAAAGCTAGGACAATTTTTTGGAGATATTTTATGTTTCTCTATCATCCTAATCCTATCGCTTTATTGAGAAGCAATGAAAAAGGAAATCATTTTACCTTTTGGGACGGAATGGGGATATCATAGTGTATCCTGCGCTCCCTGGGATTAATAATTCCTTTGATAGAGTCTCCCAGCGTGAGCTGACAAAAACCATCAAGTCCTATGTGGCCGGCGGCTTTATAATATCATGGGTTACATCGTGTTTTTCCTCAAGTAATCAAATGGTGCCATCCATTGATTTCACCTCCCACTCCAGGTCGGCAACTGGTGGCCTTATCCAAAGCAATCCACTAGGTCCGCTGCTGTTTCTGTCCTATGCTAGTGATGCCCCGAAAGTTGCTGGAAACGGCGTTCCATTCTTACTTGCCGATGATACCAGAGGCATTCAAGCCTTTCAGCCTCATGCTGTAGATTATGTAATCGCCGAACTGACCCAAGGCTAAACAAATCTCGACAATTGAGCCAACAAATGGATGATGAAGTGCGTAGACAAAAAATGCTGCATCCCTCTTTGTAGGCCTAATTTATCCATAACGGGGGATAAAATTGGGAACCAAAACTGTCAGCATTAGCAGTGGACTGTGATTTCGGCCTAAACTACTTCTGTGGCCTCGAAGGTTTGGCAAATGTAACTACCTAAGTTGCAAAATTCAATGTATTAGTTTACTTGCTACAAAGAACCTTTGAATTGATCTTCAGTAAACCGGATCTCTCCAAAACCAACCTCATTTCTTACGCTGTACAAAGATAGAAAACAACGTAACAGACTGAAAACGTCTGGCAGTCATTTGCTGAGCAGCTACTGGGCATCTAGTTAAGTATAATTTACATGGAACTTTACCCATTGTCGTATCACAAATCAATGCCATTTTGGCGCGCGACGGAACCTTGTTGGTATTTAATAGTGTTAGTGCTGTCGTAAGCGGCATATCAGGCTCTCATTTCAGAAACCAAATTCCTTATTTCTTTCGAAAGACGAAGCACGTATTGAAGACTGACATACCGAAAGCAGGTGCTGGAATAAAATTTTTATAGTTAAATAATTTCCCTGTGGCGTTTACTGCCGCAGTTTTTGCGCGTCCTATCAAAATCTATCGCCGCCTTTAAAAAAACTCAGAAATTTTTGTCTTTACTATTACTTACTCCTAATAACAAACCCTAGCCCAGTAAACCGAGCGCACGACGCTGGTCCAGAACCCCATTATTCACTGAAGTAAGCACTTTAGAATCTTGATTCCAGCCGACAGGACCACATTCAATTCTGATCGGTGGTAGTAGGAGGGTGCCGAATACCGCGACAGATTTTGCTGCAAATAATTTTTCTTCACAATGGCTTTCTGATCCTTCAAATCTTTTCCAGAAGATCCCATTACGGTTTACTTACTCCGACAGCCAACGAGATCCAGATATTATGTTCGGTATTACTAGTTTCTATCCCCGCAATCGTTTCACTCCATTACAACTTCTTTCAGGCTTCCCTTTGTCTTCGTCACCTAATCGTCTTGATTCCCCTTCACTTTTTTATTCGAACCTGGTTTGCTTTCCTTTGTTCCATTATCCAGCCTACTTTCTTGAAAAAACTGCCGACGCCACGCGAACGAATTGATATTTTTGGGCAGCCAACCCATCCAACACAGCAAGTTTCAAGGGTCATTTGCCAAAATGCGGGTAAGCTAGAGCGTTGTGGGGCAGAAACATGCAGATCTGTGCTCTTCGGCATAAGCCACTTTCTTCCTGGTGTCTGCCTATCCCCAAATTGGTTTTCTTGGTTCTTTGCGCGTGAGAACCGCCAATAACAGCGGCACATTTACCTCATTTTCCTTGAAAAAGGAGAAAACGGTTCGCCTTTAGCAGCTGCGAAGGAGATGTAGCACGCGGAAAGTTAAGGTCCAAAATAGCAAATTTGAAAAGTACCTACAAGGGTTCAGCCATTTCACTGCTTGCACAAAAACTTCTGCTAGATCCGTTTGTATCTAAATCAAGCTGAAAGGGCATTGGGCACCTCCAAAACTGATACTTACTTCATCGGCCCAGACGTGGCTTAGGGAAAGGGGAAACCCACGCCACCTCCGTTAGACGGATGTGGGTTTTGTTTTATGTTATGAGACTATTTTTAGGAGCGATGCATCGGGCTGCCCATATACGCTTCAGAAATTAATCCGTCTAGTCCTCAGTCTGCCTTTGATTTCTTCGCGTACACATGACATGCTGACGTGCATTCTATTTGGTGTCTCGCTTACTCAAACACTTGTGTCCGTAGGAAGTAATAGGCGGTAAAAGATATCATCGTGTTTGTAAACTAATGACCTTGGTACCCACATGTTTTTCCTTCCCTAATTACTTGTCTATCTTCAGTGACCAGAGTCCTTGCATGCTGCCCAACCTGCCGCCCACGAAACAGTTCAAACAGGTAATGCCCTCCAATTGTCGGAAGCAGTGGAATCGGCGTTAGACAACAAATGATCCTCCGCCGTTCTGTTTTCAGCGGGCCTCTATACCAAACCAGTTTTGCACACCTAATAAAGGCTGGCCTTTCATTCTTTAACACATTTGCTAACCATCCTATCGGGTCAACAGAATCGATGCCTGTGATGATGCCAAAGTTTGGCCCAAATGCAAGTTATTTGCGGAAACCTTCCAATCTAGGTCTGACCGAGTCATGCATTTTACACGCCGTAAAAGGCTAGAAGGTTCGCAGCACACATTGTCGTGACCGAATATCTCCGTCGTTCTGTCTATTTCAAGATAGCCTCCTGGACTCTGAAAGGCCCTTAGGCAAGCTGCTGTTATTATTTCCTCAAAACGGTTTGACTCTTTCTTCCTATTTTTGGCCAATTCGCTCGCCACATTACCAGCTGTAAAAAATTCCAAATGACTTCCCCTCTCTCTTAATCATGTTTCACGCTTGCCAATAAACACAGTTCCTATTCACTGGCTAACAGAAAATTCAAATGCGACAAAGACCATGACATCAAAAACTTCTACCCTAGCCTCTGTAATGTCCACAACCTCTAGACAGATGTTCCACCTGCGATACGCAATTTAATGTATTTAAACAGAAGGTGAATCGCAGCTCGTCACTAACCATTTGCCCTAGCAAATCTAGCATAACTTTGCCAAACTATTTGCCAATCTTTGATTTGTGGCTTTCTGACTCGCGCGTTGTGTATCAGATTGCAGATTCTGACAGGACTTCCAGGTGTGCCTACCGAGTGATTCAAGGAAGCCGACGCATACCTCCCAAAGTCCCTTCAATTTCCTATTGTTTGTATTTCCTCCGAGTCAGCCGTATACAAATTTGACCTTGTCCTAAGCATGCCCCTCTCAAACCGAGAAATATGCACACAAATACAAATGTTGTAAAGACGGATATTATAGAATTTTAAAAGCCTGTTAACATTAGACTGTATCTTAAAGATGTTTTTGAGGCAACTGATACCCTTAGTCAAGGGTGGTCGGGATCTAAAGTTCCTTGCAATTCAGCCTTCCACATGCGTGTAACTGTGGTTGTTTGGTAAGTTTTTGCAGAATTTTCCTTGTCCCTTCCCATTCACTCATGTTCCCTACGCATGCGGGCTCAACATGTCTCAATTCAGACTTATGTTTTATCTGTCTTACCGGATGAATTGTTTTATATCCCGCCCACTCGGGAGTCAGGGGGGTCCATTTACTTGCAAATTTGGTGCAATCCGTGATCCAAGCAGAGCCACGAAGTGCTAATTTTGGTCCTTCAAGGTCCGATCAGTCAATCTACCGTATTTCTTACACGAATAATTCAGGTGCTTGCAACGGTAAACGTCAGACTACTTGACTTTCAACTTTCATTCGCTTTCGATATGGTAAATGCCCATAAGGAAGTGTATTTTTTGTCTGGATCTCTTAGAACTTTCTAGATTACTATGGTCTTGATGTTTCGAATCTCGCATTCAAAGAGTTGTGTTCGACATTGAAGATATGGTCAGCACCAGTGGCTGGACAACTGGGAAGTTTCCACCAGATGATCGCAGGTTTCTGCGGTTTTCTTTTGAGTAATTTTTTTTATTTCAGCCACAGTGTCCCACTGTACGATTCCTGTCATTCAGGCGGTCTAGTTCCCTGTTCATCCGTTTACCTCTTGACTGGATTTGCCGTGTTCCCTTATTTGGCAAGCGAGATGCTGTTTTCTCTCTTTGTCTTTCCTCCATCGAACCAAATGAATACTTAAACAATGGCAGGGAATTCAACAAGTTCATTCGATGGTAAGCCCCAGGACTTTGTAAAAGGCAGTAGCAAAGGTACACCAAAATATAAACCCGGTGTAACAGACCACATGAGTTTGCAAACAGGAAGCGGATGTATAGAGCTCAACACGCATTTCACCGTGAATCAAACGCGCCTGCCTGATCGACAACTTGAAGTCACACGTTTGCTATATATTAACGGAAATAGTTTGCCACAGGATCCACAGAATGAGCACCACAATGTTAATGCGTGAAAGGGTTTCACGTAATGCAGATCAAAATCCAGTTTCTGCCAGGTTCGTACTACCCCTTGACCAGCAAATAGAGCAATGCATCCCAATAAAGATTGATAGAACCCGTGTCCAAAATTTAAAGTCTAATTAGTGGATATTGGTTCACCTGATAATACCGGGGCCGCAATTCAAACATTCGTTAAGACAGAACTGAGAAATGCAAAGAAAACGACGGTGTAAATCTTTAACTCTGATGTATGCATGAAAAGCCATCGTTTGTTTAGTGGATTCCGGCTGTAATTCAAATGGGCTGGAAGATATGAATGGGGAATATTCAAAAGCTAATGAAGCAGCTTAGGTGCGGTCAACTTTAGCCTTAGGAAACTGACACTGAGCATTGTATGTACCATTAGGCAGTGGCAAATTTTTGACGTTTCAAAAGTAACCGAATATAGAGGTTCTCCTGAGAAATCGATTGAGCCTGAAAAAATGGAAATAGCTGAAAGTAGTGAAGCATTGGGAGGGCTTCTGAATGGGTTTGCCGTGGAATATATCTTACTGCGCTCTGGATTTCTTGTTTTCCCTAATTTCATGAAACAGAGCAAAAACATCGTCGGACGTAAACACCACCTCGTTTTTGTCGGAACCAAAGAAAAGTTAGATCACAAACGACCGGCCCGCCCAGTTTCTTTGTTATTAGACGATAAAAATTGTTTAGTGCATTTTTCCGGAGAAAACCAATGCAATCGGGGCCAAGCGCCTCAGGAAGCCGAACATCATGTTTCCAGACAGCGGAAGTTTTCGGTCAGATGCAAAGTTTTTTCAAAGAATGAAAACCTGACCTATTTCCTGTCCGAAATTTCAAGACTTCCAACGAGATTTAATGTAATATTTATGAAGCTGTTATCAGAAGGCATATTCCATCAAGGGGTATTGTTAAGTCGGATGAAGATTCTTGTACATGTAATGTCAAGGATCCCATAACTGTCCGTCAATCGCGAAGGTTTCCCTGTTGAAATCGGTAGCAGCCCCTGGCGATTAAACGACGCCCCCTTAGGGGGCCTCAGATTACAGATAATTTTGGGCTCCCAGGAAAGTGTTGGTGCAAATGTGTCTCCACGCGAAAGGCTCAAAATGGTATGAAGGCAACGGCAATGAAAAAATGACATGCCTCAGTAAGTTAACAATGGAGGCCACAGGTCATCTTTTAAATGGCTAAGAAGGAAGCGCAAGCAAGGGATGAAGGAATCTACGAACAGCATGTATGCGTGTACGCGCGCACATGCACAAATGCAGTTTATACAGCAGGCAGAAAACTTGTTCCAGCAGCACGTTCTCACAGTATGCGGGATTTAATAAAATGATTAGGTAGCGGTGCGTACACCTCGGCTTTCCTAGTCATATTCGTGTCAGATGGAAAGTAGCAGCCTAGCCCAAACGTAAGGTGTAGAAGCGTATTGCGAAATAACGTTCGCATAAACACCCACTTAGCAAATAACATTCTTCATCCACCTCATATGATATCCAACTCTTCTCCATCCCGTTACTATATCCATAGTCATCTTCGTCTTTACCATTTTACCCTCCTGATTTTTGATGAACCCGTTTACTTGACAACACCCACCATTTCTTCCCAGCCGAATTATGCGCCGGCGATGTGCACCTTTGATGCGTTTGAACGTGGATTGACTCGCATTGCGCGACTCACAGTCAGCCCCAGAAAGTTTAGGCGATGGATTATCCAGCTCTGATTTGAAGCCCAAAACTCGTGGCTGGCCCATCTAATTGCAGGTTATGTTCATGAGAGCACAGACACTGCATCTTCACGACTAAACTTTTGTTTTACGATTTCTACTGCGCCATTTGCGTGTAAATTTAATCTTGTCTTGCTCATAACTCTCGAATTTTTAGATATATATTCATTATTATTATTATTAGCAGTTTGATTTAAGGCTGTCTGATGCTGCTTATCCCCAGTTTGCCAGACACTGATATATCTGCATCCAGTGAATACCCAAAGGTCTTCTCTGGATCGTTGCTTCCTCTGATTAATGCGATGCAGGGTGAAATGAAGGCAAACCAGAGTAAGGTGACTGTTAATTGTGACAGAGTTTGGCAGTTGCGGCCGTAAATCGGCGTACAAAATACAGTAAATATTGAAAGACTCTAAACACCGTGACCCAAATGTCATTCTATGAACCAAAATTTCAGAGGGTAAAGGTCTTTTATAAAGGCTGACGGGCCTTGTTTAAAAATCTCGTGGAATCTTCGGCCGACCGAATTTAAAAGGATGCGGTATCATTCTGTTGTACCACATATTTCAGCTCACCTGTTTCTGGTGAGACCGGGTAGTCACTGTTGAGGTCTAATATGTATGCGTTACAGCATGTTCTAGAACAGTACTTTGGAGGCAGAAATATGCTTCAAATAGTTCTGGTGCTATTAAACTGGGGAATAAAATTCTGGGTATCTTTTTCTGTGGGAAACGAAGTTCAGGCGGCTGGATTGAATCGACGTTATCCACAAACATGGATGTTTCATGAGACACTTATCAAAAGACATCGTTCATGGAGAAAGCGCAACAGAGAGGCTAGAAAGCAGAATATTGCTTTACCACCAGCAGTTGAGTAGGTTGGCATGAGGCTATTTCAATACTAATGATCTGCAGCTTTGAGAAAGTTAGGCTTTTTCAGACGATAAGATCTACTCCGTAGATTCCTTGTTTCACTGGATGCGTGATCAAACGAACTGGTCGTTTCAAAGACACGCAAGGTAATGGTATTTTTTTAGTCAGCCTGCAATAGCCAAACTAATGGTATACAACATGCTGCAGATGTAATACTCGGCCTCGACATAACCGAACTAAAATGCGTTGCTTGCGTTACTACGGACAAAGATATTAAGTTGGGTGATCTTAAACGACCTATCCAATGTGAGCTAAGGGGCCATGGATTCCTGGATCGCGCAGTTCTTTTTATCACGTGGAAGAATGACGACATGGGTTTCCGGCGATGAGCAAAATTGTCACCTGACATCACGGCAATAATTAGATCCGGCAACGGCGGTACCACTTCAATTTCGCCTAAGAAAAACTGCCAGGGATGCTTTTCTGAAGGACGCCCGATAAGATGATCGTAAAATGCTGTAGGCCGCCCTGGTCTAATCCATAACTAAAAAACTTGACGGTATTGGTTTCCCTTTTGGCCTATGGAAGGTCTTCTAAGGCATGGAACACAGAAATGGGGGCCAACCTGGGCTAAGAAACCCGACAAAGTTAATTGCATTCCCAAAGTGCTGGCTGTTGCATAAGCTGAATATGCGGCTTTTGCAGTTAAACGGCAGTTGCGGAAGATAAAAATTCAGTAAGATAAAATTCTTAAACTAAGCATCCTATCGGCAGTGAGTTTCAGTTTCCAACATCTATTCGTGGGTGCCAAAATTATTTCACTTTGAAGCCGATTTACCTGCAGTGTCAGAGAAATCAGAATTGTAACTAGGTATGTGATCCATATGCAACTTCCCATGTTCACTCACCTTGCTATCAGACGGGTTTAGTCACTTGATCTGTAACAGATGTCTGCCAAAACAGCCGTTGGTGCGGAATCTGGGGCTAGTGTAAACTTGGCAACTGTCCAATCTGCGCTGGTGACTGGAACTTTCTTCTGTAAATTTGGTAGAATATGAACGATCGTGAATACAAAGCGTCCCACAGTTAGATCCAGGCTGCACCCAACTTCCGGAAGGAACTTGATGAACCATTCTCAAGAGCTGTGGGAGGCCGTTTCGTTGAGCTCGCAAGTTTTGGGGGAATCATTTTGGCTTACTACTTTGCATAGCATTTTAGGGGCGGGAGGCTGCGTACTCAAGGGCTCTAACGACTGGCGGCACCACGAGCAATTCCATGGAAAGGTCCGGTATATACAACCACAGAGAGTATAAATGTTGAAGCGAGGACGAAAGAAATTCCATGGAAAGCCAAACCTTTAGTCCGGACGACTGAAACGGGGAATGAGCTCTTCGGATAGATCAAACAGCTTCTAGCGCAGCCCATACTTCATCGCTTTGAAAAAACAATTGCCTGCAAGAAGCATGATGAGTGGTTACCGCCAAGGTGGCGAGTGCCAAACCGCCACTTCCAGTATTTCAGCCATTTATCAACAAGACTGCAGTGACTTTGCAATAGAACATGGATGTGGCCACCCGGGTTACTCATATATCAGAATTTGACCTTTCAGCTTGGATGCCATTTGTACACTGTGCATGCACACTTCACTCGCAAGACCATGTCAAACTCATTCAACTTCTTACCGCCTTTCATCGTCCTTTTGTTACACCAGTCGAATGTCTGCATTCCAGTTTTACAAAACCTAGTAGGGGTGGTTCTCAGGTTGTCATAACGGGTAGACAAAGAGCAAGTAAAGATAAAGCCATAACTTCGTTCAGGCAGTTGATCTTTCAAACCGTGACTTATCTGTCACTAGAGTTCTTATTACTTTGTGGTGATTTGCCCGTCGTTCATTCAGGAGTAAAATTTATCGACCTTTGTCGTCGACGGAAGCTTTGCTTTGTTTGCCGCTGGCAGGATGTTTTATCAGAATTGTTCTTCGGGTATTTTAGGGTAAAAATTTTCCAATTTTCTAATCAAGAACCATGTCCACAGATTAAAACCCTTGCCTTCGGTTTACGTTATCGGATCTAGATTTTAAAAATACAGGATGACCAGCGACGCCAGAACTTTCAGACGGACTGACGGCCGTCGCCCTCCTCAGACGCTACCCTCCAGGTCAGGGATATCACAATGTCTTCGGCACCTGGTAAATGTTGAAGGAAACGATCATAACGCGAATGGCTTTTACTGAGAATAATCGTTTCAGGGAGTTACTGCGATTGGTCTAGCCTAGGATTAAGGGGCTTCCAAAGCTACCTCGGGAAGTGTGGCGTCTCGTCGTCATCATCGTGCCCAGTAGGTGGCCAACTTTCCATAGGCAAGAATGGGCCTCGATGTTTGCGGCTTGCGGAGTCGTAATCTGCACATATTCGTTGGACCTTGCAGTAGGATTCGTGAGGAGGAGACTGGAATACCGAAAGCGGCAGTGATAGCTTTTTGGACTATTCCAGTTCAGTGGGATGATTTGGGGCTCAGCAGCGCAGTTCAGGCTTTCCTGAGGGCCATGCTGGGACCCACACAGTGTTCTGAGAGTGTGCATGTGCATCTGGATAGTGTCTTATTTTCTCGACAATTGGAGAAGCAACACAGCTCACCAACAAGCTTTTTTTGGTTCTGTTAGCAAATATGGCGCCGCGTTCACCGCCTCGAAACTTGAACTGTAAAACCAAAGTGACACAATGTCTCGGTCTGTGATGTACTCCATTACCGAATGTGGAAAATATTATTTAGCAGAACATCCGGGAAGTCCTTCGCACTTCTAAATATGGTAGTCTCTCTGTCTGGCAGAGGCATTTTATCGACTTATTCCCAACCGGGGAGAAACCAATGCCCTTCACAGATGTCTTGTAAGGAGTCAAACTCAAGTTCACGTTTTCTAAGGACATACGGCAGGTGCTCATTTCCATCAAAAATTTGTCCTCAAAAACGGTATTCCTGCAACCCAACCCGTCAGCACCCAAATTTTTGATAACCAACGCCTCGAACACTGCAGTCAGAGCTGCGCTTAGGCAGTATGCTGGCGTTACCAGGTTCCTCTGTCCCCGACGTCAAGCCTCGTCTTCGAAGCAGTGGCCCAGACCTAGTTGATGGACCCTGACGTCTACAAGCCCCGGCATGATAGCTCTTTAAATTGATTAACGGAATTCACCCAACTATTGAAGAACACCATCTCAGCCGAGCCAACCCACTTCCAGTGCCGTCCTTTGAGATTCTTTCTGGGAGCAAAACAACGCTACTTATTACATCGAAAGTACCATATTGGTGGAGCATCTATAAGAGGATGCCTCGACGGCAATACACGTAATTATTCTTCCAAATTGCTCTTTAACCGAACGTTGACCGTTCACAAGGGATACTATTTTCCCGTGGCACAGGCAGGCCTCACTGGCAAGACCTTGTCAAACTCACTCAAATTCTTACCGCCTTCGATCGTTCTTTTGTTATACCAATTGAATGTCTGCATTCCACTTGTACAGAACTGAGTAGGGTTGGTGCCCAGATTTTCATAACGAGCGGACAAATTGTGTGCAAAATTAATGCGGTGGCCAAGTTAAGGCAGTCGTTCATACAACTTCACAGGGACTGATATAACCTGGGAACCAAGGAAACCGCCTCAGATGTTCGTCCATCATCGATGGGTCAAACAACCCAGCAGAATACTTTGTTCTGGAATGCCAGCTATGGAACATTATTGCTATTTAGTCTATAGTTGTGATCAACCCAAATTGTTACACAAGACGGGAACATCCCGAAATCGGCCGGAACATGAGATCGGCCTGAGGTCGGGACGAATCAAGGGCCGATGTCCTCGTCTCCCATCTGAGTTGCCCGGCTCGTTCATCGTTTGACGATGAACGTGTTCATTGTGGAGAGGTGTTAGGCCATATTCCTCAAGTCGCCCTTGCAGCTGAAGGGGATCTTTGTTGAGTTAATGCAAAAGCAATGAAAGTCTTTGTGTTTACATAAGGTTGGGCCAAATCTGCGAAAACCAGTTACTTAGGGTTTGCGCGAAAACCAGACGAATTTTCTTGCAAGTACCTACTTAAAATGGTGGAAACATTTTAGCTTCCGGTTTCAAAAGCCCAATATGGAATAGGAAGAATTTGCGTTTATGCCGATGAAATGATTAATAAAGGCAGAAATTCCGCGTTCACCATTAACCCAAAGCGAACAGCCTATTCGTAAACTTGCGGCAAGAAAGCACTGATGATTAGACAATCGTCAGCTTAAATGAAACCAATTTTTTCATAAGGCCGCCTATGTTTGGCGTACGATGAACTGGGTAGTCCGGTTGAGTTAGTGTCCGGACAGAAGACTTGGTGGATATAAATGAATATTTCATGCTGGCTCTTTGCTCCCAGTGTTTTAAACCGTAACTCTCAAAGGATAAAATATCACGGAAGCTGTGCGCCGATTCAGAGCAAGAATTTTGAAAAATATGGGTCATTTTCATCTACGCCCCATCAAGGTTTACAACTGCTCGGAACCATGCAACCTAGCACTCGTAATAATGTCAAGATTCTGTATGTGTAAGTGTGAATGCCAATATTAAAGAGTAAAACGTAATTGGTAAAAGCACAGAACCCATCAACCAAGGAATTCTACAGCTACTAGAAGGAGCAATAAGACTGAAATATCTTCTCAGACACTGATCCTTTCTTGCTGATTCTACTTCTAATTTCAAAACAGCAGATGGCTTTGGGGCCAGCGACTTCAGGAATTTAGGCAAACGAAAAGGCAAAATTCGATACCAGAACAAAGCCAACTGTGGCTTCAAATGAGGTTTGGGCAACTTAACATCAGTTTGACATCACTGATACAGGTTGAATAAATGACGCTCACTCATTTGCTTCTAGTATTTGTGGTCGAAACTTTACCATTCCTGCCAAACCTGCTGCTAATAACAACCATTTTTTGCCGCGGTTTATTTTTTCTCGGTGTTACTTCCCTTCTTCCGGATTTTATTAAGATTTTCTTGTGGATATCTTGCTTACTCATGAGTCATCCTGACTTGTGAAGGTTTGTTTTGCTAACATCCAATTTCTTTAATTTGCCCACGTTGCGGATCATAGGGATTCAATTCGTTTGCGTTGACTTTGTTGCCATCCTCATAATATTGTTTGGGTCTTGTCAGAGGAGCATAAGATCCTCTGTTTGACTGAACCCCAGAAGAGATCACACTTTTTTAATCTTCTTGATTGCTATTTCCCTTCACACATCTTTGCTCGCTTTTTCCAACACGTCCGAATGGTGGCTGTGGCTTACAATCAAAGATGTGGACATTACGTATATAATTCCCTAAATCCTGAGTGCTACCTGTGGATTTGTGTACCAAGGTCGCTTTCCATAGAGTTTCACGTTGAAATAGATTTTGCTGTGCTCTTAGGTGTCACTGCGTTATCCAGAATGCGTATTGTGGAGTATTCGGCACGTGAAGCTATCAGTTGCTGATAAAATTCATTTGAGCCAGGATTCTTGCGTCCTGATTTTTGCAATCACAATCGAGCAGATTTCCGTGTGTACGGTCATTGACATCAGCTTAATAAGGCTCTGGTTGCATAAAGACTGGACGTATATGTTGCTTGTGAACTTTAATCACGCTTGAATTTTAAAGGTGATCTTTCTGTCTGCGTAAAAATGTTACAGTCTCAATTTCCTGATACTCACTGAAGGCAAAACCCTCACGGTGCCTGAATAGCGTTGACCTGTGGAGAATAAATTAAAATGAGCTTAGTTGGGTTACGGCAACTAAAGAAGTTCCCAATAAGCATGCCAAAACAGTTGCAAACTGCCGCATGGCCAAAGGCAAAGAATCTAGAGCCTATTTCATTGCCAGTGCTGCATGCATAAAGAGTAGGCGCTTCCTACTCTGACTTTGCTAGTCTTGAATTATTAGGCGCATATAAGGCCAGTAAGTCCTGTTCCTTGGTGTTTGACCTTTTGCTTGAGTCTGGGCGAAATAGCACCGCGCTGAAAGAAGGAGAGCTTGGAATGCGGGTGAATTGCACACCGTCACATTGAACAAGGTTGCAGTGCCCAGCTAGACAGGTAGCTAAGTGGCAACTGAGCTATACGTAATTTTTCGACTTCTTTCTCTTCCGGGCTGATTTGGCCGACGTTAAGAGTGTTCAAACCGTTAGGCTCAATTGGATATTCGAATATTTCTTGAAAGTTTATTTTCACACTGACTTGAGTTTATCAGGTAGCGCCTTCTGCGTGCGAGCCACCCTTTTTTAAAGAACCTGGTTCCCATGACTATCCGAAGCCTCATCCTGGAAATTCTCCTCAAGCTTCTGTTTAGCGAGTAGAGAGGACAATTCACAGTGTTCCTTTCCATAGCATGATGTAAAGAGGTCATACATTGGAAGATCACCTCGGTTACTTGAGAAGACAAACGAGGAGAGTTTTTGTCCCAAAGTAAAAGAAATGCGAGAAAGGTGGGTGAGCAGAAACCTAATTAGGCGTGGGCTCCTTGACCCCGTATAGTGTTTCTCGATCTCTAACATGGAGAGAATGCACTATTTCGCTCGAATATTTACATAGGGGCCAAATGAAAGTTCCGTATATCATCCAGGATTCGTTAGTCAATATGTGCGCAAAAGATTTGTTTCATTTTTATGCTGAATGTCGTTTCACCGGCAGACCGATAATTAGAGAAAGAGAGGCTGATATTCAGCAGTAAACCTGGTATTCCTTGACGGCTCACCGTGGTTAGCTCATCGATCACGTTGATGGATGATTTTTTGTTGATTCGATTTTCCTAGGTCTATGCTGACTTATTGTCCTCGATGGGAATATCCCATTGTTTGTGCTTTCTTTTGTATAGTCGAAGGCTGACCATGAAAGCTCCAAATCGCAGAGCCAGAGGATCGTTTCCTTCACCTTCAAGGAGACGCTGATGGGGATGTCTTAGGCGGTCCTTGACGTAAATTCAAAGGAGGAGGGAATTGAGCGGCAAGCGTTTTGGTGTTGCAGCATTACACGGCGATGGTTGCGAGAAAACGCGCCTTAGCCCCTGTCTAAGGTTTGGCCAGTTTGGAAGTTGCCCAATATTTCCAGCATAAGGCCAATAAAACCATAGCTCTGAGGCTGATGCAGAAGTAGAATATAAGAATCTTGTCGAAGGTCTTAGCAAATTTGGTAGAAAGCAACGTTGATCTGGCAGTCATTGCACACTTTCGACGTGGTTTCGGCAGCAGTCAGCGCATCGCAGCAGAACGACTTATCAGGAAGTAAATCACGTTGGGAATGCGATAGGTGACTGTTTGAACCAGGAATTTAGAGCAAAGCGTTTTTCAGAATGCCTATAAGCACGGCTTGGGACGCTGGTTGGGATAATTTGCTGGTAACCAGAGGGGGCGTCAGGTGTTTTTCTTAAATATAGCCGGGATGGTTGCCTTCTTCGAGCATTCGGAAAAACTCACAGTATTAGTCTATCTTTCTTAGAGGGAAGTACAAGAAAACGTTGTTATATCCATAGTGTATTATGACTGGTATGAGTTAAGTCAGAGTCTGTGGAGAAGTATGGGTTTAGGATTCGAAAACCTAGAGAAACCGCATCCGCAGGGAGAATTCTATGATCACGGTAATAGGGCAGAAAGAAAGTTAGCTAATTATTGGGTTTGTAAGGAAAACGCTTGGAGGCGACCCGAAATTCTCAGCTACAGTAAGGGTAGTTGTAATGGAAGCACCATGGGGATCTTCAGGAACTAGCTGGGTAAATCTTGGGCTTCCTACATGTAGCATGTACTGCAAGAAAAATACTTCTTTATACGGAGCAAGGATAAAAGAGGCTTACCGTGCCTCTATCCTAAGCTCCCTAATTTTTGACCTGGATTATTCAGGTTGTTTGAAGGTTTTCGATTCTTGTATGAGACCTGTTCCGCAGCACCGAGCAAACAAGATCAATCGCTTGTATTGGAGATGCTGATTGTGTATTGAAAGGTAATTTTCTGATTGTTTTAGGCTCCCAATTTTGGATTGAATTGACTGTTTGTTTTCAAGATGGATACCCCAACTCGCGTCTTTGCGATTGGGCAAAAGCACAATTACCACTGCCTCCGCAACGGCTTGCGCACCTCATATTCCCCACCCGTGCTGCTGACCAAGATCAAAAGCTGCGGCAGCAACTTAACCTGGCTTTTCTGCATAAAGTAATGAATAGGCGTTTCTTCTCCACCGACCCACCTTTATTCAGCCCCTGCGCTCTCCTTCACAGGTCTGTAACCATCCATGGAGAAGTCACCAAGTCCTCATAAGGTCGCATTTCTTCTTTGTTGTTTATGCAAAGCTCTTGCATAAACTTCCCACTAACATTCGGTGCAATCCAGTTTTAGGGCTTCCCTAAATACTTAATTTGGTGTCACCCAAGTCATTCAATGGCCAAAACCCATATCTTGGAAGAGCGTCCTTTTGAGTAAGCCATCGATTTCTAAATACACATCACACTCGCTTTTTCCAACCGACTTCCATTTTCCATATCAATCCATCTCAGGGTTGAATAGAATCTACCGTAATGTGGACAACACAGAAGATTAACTCTCTGTGATCGCTGGTTAAATGGAATAGCCGTAACCGTTTAAAGTGGAGATCTACCCTTGGCACACCACTATGCCCAAAGCTTCCCAACTGACAGACGTGCAAATACTATGCATATGTCTCCCCACTTTCCGATCCACTCCCTTGATTTTCTGTCCTTTTATTTACCCATTCACATTTTCTTTGCCACTCAGAATCACCCATCAGCTGGAACACCTTCCAAACTGTCCTTTCCTTCTTTCTTTCACTGTCTAGACGCTCCGCGTTTTGAAGGAATACATCACCATTTATATTATTAAATAAACCAACAGGAATATCTGTGCCATAATCCAACATTTGCTTCTGTTCTCAAACCATCGGCCTGCATAATTCCCCACTTACAGCCCTATTCTTCGTATTAGGTCAGCTGCGCCAAGCATGCTGATCATGACAACTGTCAAAAAATCTACTGTGGTACTCTGGAGTAGTCACCAACTGCCTGCAGCTCATTAACTCTGTCACAATGGCAACCTGGTTCCAGTACTACCATGGACACCCCACCCCATAAGTGCTTTGTGGTTAACAAAAGTTTGGTCGGATGGTGTCTCTGTTTCTGCACCATTCATTATTCGCCATAATCCCAAGCTGGCACCGATCCAGACTGATGTTTCAGATCCCACCCGCCCCCTTAAGAGCAACTCTCAATCTACTAGCTTCTCGCCCCTACTAGGACGCTGCTAGCCAGATCTGGCGGTCGTTTGTTGGTTCGTTCAACCCAAACTATGTCGCTGATCCCCTTGGATACCTCTACTCAGATGGATCTTCACGACTGATCAAAACAGTTACTACTGCCTTTGGAATCTCCTGTGCGCCCCTCCAAGTTCCCCACACGTACTGCCGTCTAAGATCAAAAACTGGTGTATTTAAAACTTTAATTTTTATTCAAATCGTTCCTCCACCGCGCCTTTCAATCCAGTTTGCAGCCAGCCGCATAGAAATGCAATCAACAGTCTTGAGAGTATCATATTATTCTTGCAAAACGCTTCAGAAAATCTTGCTTTCCAGATAGTTCACCTGACTTGATAGTATTCCTCCGCCTTCTGCAGCGGTTTATCATCCCTTTCGCGCTGTTAACCGTGACCTCCTTGTTCACTTTGCATTCCGTTCCTCCTGCTTTTGGCTAATCTCCATCAAATTATCATATCTCCACTGAAATTCCTCTCAGCTTAACTTTTTTCATCACGTAACGCTCTTGACGTTTGCGCCTCCGGCCATATTTTGACATCCGCCTTTGAATTCTTGTCAAGCGCTGCGCCAGCGACACGCGTGTTTAGTGCACTTAAACATCAAATGACTAACAGTCCCGTCGCTCACGAGTAGTTCCAGAATACCCTGTATAATTCTGCAAAACAGTTCGCAAAGGGAGAAATATACAATATTACTATTATCATGTGAAATGCAGTAACTCGCTGCTTGTAGGTGAACCCAAGCGGTAAAGAATATTTGTACTTAACTGAAAGGTACATGTGCACATGTGCAAGGTGACATGTAAAAGTGCGGTATGAAGTTGGATACATAGTAATGCTGTCTTACTGACAAAAAGGAAATTGTGACTAGGTTGATGAGTTAACCTGAATCTAGAACACCTGTTGTCTTCATGCAGACCTCATGTTTCGTTCCCTTATCTTGAGCAGTTGTAATTTCTTGTGCTTTACACTGACTCAGCTATGCACAAGCCCAACAGTGATAACCCACACACTCGACCGGTACAAGGAAGAAACAGTTGGAAGCAGTAGGCGGTTGAGTATACTTGACAGGAGCGTGCGAGTGGATTGTGCGTGGGCAACATGCAGATGGTTGCCGCGCTGGGCGGTCAACGCAGGGTTAAACAAGCGAAAGAGCAAATCAATTTCTGCTTCATTCCATCTTGCATCGATCAGCTTCAATGTGTCATATGAATGTTTGAATGCCCACCGCACCACGCCATTTTGGACTTTTGATATAAAACGATGAATTTTGAGTAAAGTTCGAGACAAAACCTTTAAACTCTCCCTCCACCAGCCACTGGTGCTCTCATTCGGATGTGCGCGCATCAGCTGTACGGTACTCGGCAGGGGCTTTTCTGATCACCAGTCTCCCAGGTGGATTGAAATACCGCCATACGTTTTTTCCTCATCCGGCCATTTTAATCCAGCTGGGCCGAGCCCTTTGACCGACAAAGTTTACTCTACAAACTGGACTGAACGAATAGGATACAACGGCGGTCGTGCTTGCGTGCATCAAGTTATTCCTCGTATGAATAAGGTAAGCTCATGCGCCACTCTCTATTAATTAGGTCTTACTTTGTAGGCGCAATGGAATGTAATACATCTGCCAGGGGATCGGCATAGGCAACCAAGTGCATTGATTCCTGCTTAGAAGGTGCACGACGACCGCATTTTGCACCTCTCTTCGGTTGATTTACTCACGTGTCTAGCCAAACCCGTTCTCTTAATTATCACTTAGCCGCTTTGATATTCCTTGAATATCAGATATTGTTTTGGTTTCAGATGAATCTTCAGCTTCGTTGGGTAAAGCGGCTTTAGTTTGTGAGTCTATGTTTATTTCAGGAGCAGCCTAGAGTTATCTACAAATTTGGAAAGCCGACAATATAAAGGAAAGTGCTATAGTCAACGTAGGATGAGATGAAAAGTCTGATCCGAAATGAGATAAACCCGTGGCAAAAAATGACGGACAGTTTAAAAACAGATTTCGAAATTGCTGAAATTGAGTCTGGTTCCTGCGGAATTCTTCGCAATTCAGCATTATGCCAGCTTGGTGCAGTGCATCTGCACCCGGGTAAATTTTTAATTTATTATCAAAGAACTGAAAACATTTATTCCATCTAACACCTCGATTTTTCCTGCAGCTGAGAATGGCAGCAATTTCGGATGCACCTGATAGAGCAGAAAAACCCATGACTTCCCCTTGCAAAGAGTAAGCTTCCCAGCTTAATTTACTGCAATGGTGAAGGATCACGTTGAATGGTCCTTTCCGATCGCGTCACGCCACTGGAAATACGTGACGGTCCCCCTCATGAAGATGTTCAAGGCAATTAAATGGGACTCACCTCAGTCCCCTTCAGTTATAGTCACAAATCGTACAAAAGGACTGTGCTAAAGAATGTTAGACGTCAGTTAAAACCTCCTCTTTTCTCTTTTCACGTTCATACCTGGATCAAGATAAATTTCGTTTATTTCTTAGTGGAAGCGTTTATGAAAAGTCTATTTTGGTGCGCACGCTTGTGCCACCATCTGATAGGATTTTCACTCAGCTTCTCAACCACTGGGTTTTACTAATTAGGTTTTCGCTTTTTTAATTTGTGGACTCAAACCTCAAGTTCCAGCTAGTCAGGGTCATTCATGCGGCTAGTTATGCATACGTTCTCCCGTATTTTCCTGGATCGAGAGATCTTTACCATATAAACTCAAAGGCAAAGGTCCTGTAGAGCAAACCCCTTGTCCCGGCTACAAAAATGGCTTCATTTTTGGAGGAGATCCGGGCTGGCAAGAAAATTCTCAAAGTTCCCGAATAGGGAAAAGACGACCGCAGCACGTTAAATTCAATGAAGACGCGAGAACTGCCCCATCCACACTGGCCGGCGTAGATTCACAACCCAAATCAAATCCAGCCGGGTATATTTCGACTTGAGGCCAACTCGCACCATGGGACACCCATTGCAATGGGGATATTTTCGCAAACGGTATTCCCAAGTTGAAGCTCGCTGGAACTCGTGCATCGTTGTGAGCAACTCCCTCGCAAGATGCCACAGCAAGAAGCGCTAGCGCCTCAGTGCCTCACGGTAAAACGGCGCCCCCACCTCCTCCCCTGGGCAATTTCTTCTATTCCCTCGGCACCATCCTCACAAATGGATAACACAAATTGTACTGGACCCCTTTGCCCACTGCCACGCCCATCGCCACCGTCCCCTCCACCTCCCACACCACTGCAGCTACCATCAGTATCTGCAACAATTCCGGCACCGAGTACTTTGAATAAACCACTGGTGAATGGAACTGTTGCCCATGGGTCTAAGAGTGGCCGCGCCTTCCTAACCAGTAGTCTCGACATGTAGCCAGCTTACACAGGTGCATCAGTCGTATCCACTAGGGGGGTTCCTATTCCAATGGCAAACATCACCAACAATGTGACTGGCAGCGTTATTCGGCCTTCTCAGCCACCCCTCTGCTGATGCTAAGAAAACGTTCAGCCCCAAATCTTTGTCAGCATGCCGGATTGCTATCTACGGAACCTGGCTGAGCGTTTAACGGTGGCGAAACCAAAAGTCATCCGGATCCATTCGACGAGTGGTCTAACACCACCAGCTCTACCGCCACCACCGTCGTCCACCCATATGACCAATCCATCCCTTAGTTTTATGGCTCAGTCAAACAATCAACAGACCTCCTCCCAATATCAACGTCCTCCTCCACCGGCACCATCAACTAGTGCATCAGTGCCAAGACTAGGCCCTGATGAAGCAGCGTTATCCGCCGCATTCAAGCAATGTTTCCGCCTCTTGAATGACTACAATCTCCCCCCTCCTCCGCACATATCGAATGGATTTTGCGGGACAAGTCCCACGTCGACCAGCGAGCACCATGCGCAATCACCGACTGATTTAGGGGGAAGGTATTGTCATTCGCTGGTGACTTTTGGATTTGGATCGAGTTGCGCCCGCTTGGTAGAACAATGTTCTGGTACGCCAAATCAATGGTGCCCTACGTTCAACTTCCATCGATTTTGTTCACGCATTTCTGTGTACCACCGGAGGGAAAAACAGAAGGGCAAGAAAGCTGTTTCAGATTTTTGTCTCCTATTTCTATTCACTGCTTATTTCGCTCCCGATTTTGTCCAGCACGCACCGTCTTCGTATTACCATGCTGACCGCTACCTGAGTACCAGGATGGTTTCCTGTTTTCGCATTTGTAAGTAATTTTGTGCAATTCTGGGTATGCCCTTCTTTCTTCCAGACATTCTCATTTCGAGCAATCGGGGATACTGCAAGCGGCGAAATAAAAACCGGGATTTCCTTGGCTTGAGATAAAAAACCTGAACCTCAGGGTCCACGCGCGATATTGAGGGGGGCATCAGGTTTGGCTGTGGGTGTCAACTTTATATAAATTTATTGCAATATCTTGGATGGAAACAAATGCACTAGAATTCTTTCGCTTCCTCGATGCCTTGTTTATCACTTGGTGAATACTTACCTTGACCGCATGTATTGTCCTCCAACCAGGGGTACAGTAACCGGTAATTGAGCTCACTAGAGTTCCATCTCTTAGTTATAAGATTTTGTTCTTTCTACCCTATGTGCCAAATACACAGGCCCATACAGCGAACTGTTCCAAGAGTCGCTATCCGATCTCCTAAAGATCCGCGACTTAATGCAAGGTCTGCCAGCCCTTGAAGCTCTTGCCCATAAACTCGTTCTGTTGTGAATAAAATGCGATGCATACGTCCATCTGCCCTAATAGACTATGGCTTTTTTATGCAGGCTGGGGCCCGGCTTAAAGACTCCCCTTGAATGGACGAAACTGCTATAGCTGGATATTTTTCCTCCCTCAAAAACAGCTTTTCAACAAAAAGTGGAGGGCTTTGCATACATTAAGAATGGTTTCCTGACCGTAAACTTCCATCACACTACCCTCAATGGTGTGGCTGGCTGTTATAGCCTAACATTCAGTTACCGCATTAGATAACACTGGGGTGTGTCTATCGCTCTCCCAGTCCCGGTTCCGATAACTTTTCCCCGTAAATGAAGCGGTTAACATGCTCAGCGACAAAACGGGAATCTTTAACCCTCCCGAATTATGCTGACCCTCCTAATTGGCCGGCCGTCACTTACTGCCCTTCTTGAAAGCGGTACGTCTGGAGGCTGCACTCAACACAACACATCTCACAACAACCGTAATAGCAATCTTGACACGAATTTTTCATTTGAATTAACTAAAAAGTCATTCACGGTGAGGACCAATCTTACGGGATGCGACCACTCATCTGGTGGCTGCCATATCCCATTCACCCGTACCCCCTAAAAACGAATCTGACTAGAAAGGAATTTCCACAGAATGCATTGGAACGAATTCCCCGCTTTTACTAGCACACGGATCTTGGACACGTGTTCTCCTACGACTAGCTTTCAGCGGGCAACCGGCCAGCTATAGCCGTTCCGAATAACTGTTCAGACCTAGTGACTCAAAAACTGTTTCCATTAACCAGCTCCAAACAAAATAAGCTTACGCCTGCGCAATCCATATACTGCAAACTACGGGAATAGTTTGATACACCAAGGGATATTTTGCCACACTTCCGGTTACACTGCGTTGTGTACACTGTAAAATATTACTCCGACAGCATCTACTGTCAACATAACACAATACTTTTTTAGTAGTATGAGACTGACTGTTTCATGAAATAATTCACCATGTGATATCATCGCTCAACTCACCATTAAAAAACCATGGAAGCACTGTACAGCTGTTTCATCCTTGTTACGAATCATCAGCAGTGCATATCCACCGCGCCCCAACTGGGACGCAAACCCGGGACGAACGGTCTGAGTCGAAAGCCTTAGCCATTACGCCACGGGCAGGCTCTGAACGGTTTGTTGAACTTCGCCACATGGTGTTGCACCTATCCGTCACTGATTTGCACGGTTACCGTCCGTTAGCTCACAGTGATCGACCCCTACTGATGGGTGACTTCTCTGCAGGTAGCCTAAGCACGACGAAGGCTTTGGATAGAGAAGTCTCCTATCAGTAGGGATCGGTCGCTTTGAGCTAACGGACGGTAACCGTGCAAATCAGTGACGGATAGGTGCAACACCATGTGGTGAAGTTCAACAAATCGTTCAGAGCCTGCCCGGTAGCGTAATGGTTGAGGCTTTTGACTCAGAATCGTTCATCTTTGTTCGGGTTCGCGTCCCAGTTCGGGCGCGGTCCATATGCACTGCTCATGATTCCTAACAAGGATGAAACAGCTGTACAGTGCTTCCATGGTTTCTCAATGGTGAGTTGAGCGATGATATCTTATGGTGAATTATTTCGTCTAACTCAATACCATTAAAAACTCCAGAAAATTATAAATTTTGACCAAGTTGACGAAAGGAAGGGCTCCCAAACTCCCCACCCAAAATTGTTCAATCCTTCACCGCAATAATAATCTGGAGGAAACCCTAGAATTGGTCGAAGCTTTTAACTCATCTTTTTTCGCTTCGTTTATTAGTGGTTTTGCAACTTCCCCCCATATCTCCGTCTCATCTATTTCCGAGCATCTGTTCACCATCATCTGTCACTCATATTAACCTTCTACCCTCCTTTCCATTAAGAGCAGCCTTTTCCTGATTAGCCCCAATGCTTTACACTTAGCGGCCCTCATAATTGGAAGCCTAAACATTCATATTCTTTTATCCTATTTATTTAGTTTGCCCAAGGGATACAGTTTTCGTTCGTCTCGATAGGGAACTTATGTAATCATGCCAGCCCTCAAGAAGTGATCTTGGCTGGACCCAGCCAACAGCCGGCCGGCAAACCTTAGTCCGGCAGTGTCGCGAATCATGGAAACATTGATCAAAGCAAAACTTACCGATGGTCTGTTGGGCGACAACCTCATCAGCATAGTTCAGCATGGCCTTTTGAGAGCCCGTCCGGCACATGCTGTGGGGCTGATTGCTTAATTAAATTCCACGGTCGCTAATGGTGGTAAGGCAGTGCCCAACTCCTCTCTGGAGATAGATAAAGCCTTTTGTCAGATATTCCACGCCGTTTACCATTAAAAGTCATGTCTAACAGAATTGACAATCCCTTTCGACCTTGGCTAGCATCTCACTGGACCTCACGCAGTCAGGTTGTAAACGTCATAACTTATTTTGAAAAGGTGAGCTAGAACCGGTGGGGTTATTGGAGGCAGTGATCTGGGTCCCTATATTTTCTCGCCAACACAAATTACTTGCTATCTATAATTCGGTATGAAGGAGTCAGCCTACTTGCTGAAGATGTATGTATTCTTCGCATTTTCGACCCCGGCGGCTACGCTGCGGAAAGTGGCGCTCTATTCGCCCTCACTCAACTCCCAGGAAATAAACTGGTTGATTTAGACTTTAGCAGAGAGGCAATGCATTCTTAATTTTACGTGCCTCGACTCATTCAACTCCGGCACTCACGGAGAACAGCGCACCTCCGTTAGGTCTGAAATCTGTGATTTGTGTCCCTATCACTTCTCTGATTTCAAATATTCGGTGTACACTGACAAGCAAGTAAACAGATCCAGAAAGCCCATTGGACTGACGCTTACAACCTTTCATTTACTAGAGGACAAGTCAGATATCTATAGGGTACATGTTAAACCACCAAAGAATTTCTTACCAAGCTCTAATGATTTGGAAACAAAGGTGCATCCTCTTGAACCTGGAACCACCGTGGTTTTGCCGACTGAAATAAATCTGCAATTTTTGTATTATCTATCAGAAGAACTCATGCAAGACCCGCCCAGCATCGTATACTCACTGAGGAGTTGCCCCAGCTCATTTCCCAGAAGAAGTACAATTCAACCTCTTTCTACTAAAAGAAATTTATCTCCATTAAGTTTCAACTGAAAAACTCGCTACTGAACACTCGTGTTCCTTAGTAAAGCTGCTATGTGCCACAGTGACATATCCAGATCGTCGTCGAAATCGGTCTAGACAACGCACCGGACCGAATGACTGATGTTTTTTCTCACGTCCTATTGCAGACTTGTGGGCCTTTTTTGATCCCCCTGCTATCAATTTACCCATGTAATAAACCGCCAATGCAGTTTCCTTCACGTTTGTCTCCCAGATTCCGACGTTGATAGCAATGTCCCCATCATCCTGGCATTCTTCCTACACCACTGTACACCACTGAGTTTTTTCTTGTTCTGAATTACACAATAGCAAATTTCGGTAATAAGGCCTTTTAGCTTTTTTTTAATTCTGCTGCGATTGGCCTATTCACTTCTGTGCATTAGGCCTAGAGAACACTCAACTTGATTATCTCTCCTCCTCTCTACATCAGAACTAGCTGCATCACAGTTTTAAATCCTAATTTTTGACCTATTTCCTGGAACTCCTGGCGAAATATTTGTCCTTATATACGTTGTTGCTTTTGTCTCTATTCCTGCTACTGTTTCAATCTAAGTTTGCAGCAACCAATAATTGGCACCGGTCCAATTAACTCCATTAGTCACATATATCTAGTTGATGTCACGACTGGGGCGGTCAGGATTTCGTTGCCTTATCTGCTTCTCCTAATGTGGGTTAAAGTATCATTTCCCCCCTCGTTGCCTCCTGTCTCATCTGGGCCAGCTTCAACACCTTCGCTCCTTCGCATGCAAGAATGACTAAAAAGATCAAGCTGTTTTTCATAGCCCTAAAGACCTGCCTTTTTCTCTAAACAACACGGCTCATTTCTCATTCAGGTCAAAATCCCGAGAGCTGGACTTTGCCCGGGGTTTTCATCATCATTAGGTCGTCGCTCTCCCCTCATTTTACCGCTTTTAACAATGTTCCCACAAAAGTAAACGCAATACCAAACTGGACAGCCTGGAGACTGTTTCACCGGCGGAAAAGGATGAGTCCACTACATCCCGTGGGCGGTACGGCTTTGTGACTACCTCTCTTCTTACGAGTTTTTCACATACCTCCATTATTAAACTAACACCCAATATTGCCTAACGACGAATTCGCTGCAAGGGCCGCCGTCACCTGAGAACCCTCGGATACTACGCCGTATCCTTGCACATCGCATCAATAAAGCTCTAGCGCCCAATCAGGTCAAAAATGCCACGTGAAAAAGAACCTGCCGTCTTCTCAGATCTGCGGTCCCCGCATCAAGTCACCAAAACCAGCCTCCGTACCACGATTCGTAATAGAAGCCGAATTAGCTGCACATGCTGCATAAATCGTGCATTTTCACACCGATTGTCTTATTCTAGCCAACTGTTATTCACTGTGGTTAACCCTGGCATGTTCTTCACAGCGTCTCACTCAAATAGCAGCGAAATAGCCAAAGTATGTTGGCAGGGTTTTTTGGCAGGTTACCCAAATTCGCGTTTACAAAAATTTCGTTCTGTTGTTAAATCCGCCCATTGTTTTAATCCGAATGTCACCAAATGCTTACCTGTCACGCCTCCAACAACTTCACTTTATTATTTCATTCGCATTTTTTGCCTTGTTACCCCAGCTCGAAAATGAGACCTTGCAAAGGCGTTCACTTTTGGAACATTTCCCAAAGATCTATTCGGGATAGGCAAGCCTGTTCCATGGATATGAACACCTACACATTTAACCTACGACTATAACTAGTACCAAATCAGATCACCAGATATCCGTGAGTTTGCACACTCCATTTGCCGAGCCGTTCCGCCTTATTCCAGATGATAATCGATTATAGGGTGAAGTTATTCACCTGTTATTCTTTTATGGTTTCGCCGTCCTCGCAATTCGCAGTTTTTATCCGCCGCCACCTATCCACCCAGCAAAAAACAAACCTCGATGGCTCTTAGCGGAACACGGATTTTCTTTTCTGCTTGTTTAACCGTGCGTTGACCGCCCAGCGCGGCAACCATCTGCATGTTGCCCACGCACAATCCACTCGCATGCTCCTGTCAAGTATACTCAACCGCCTACTGCTTCCAACTGTTTCTTCCTTGTACCGGTCGAGTGTGTGGGTTATCACTGTTGGGCTTGTGCATAGCTGAGTCAGTGTAAAGCACAAGAAATTACAACGGTTCAAGATAAGGGAATGAAACATGAAATTTGCGTTATGACAATCGGTTTTACAGGCTCAACCCCCTTGTTCAGGCCGACTGACCCTAAGGTCAAAATTTCCATACCCAAATGTGCTGTTGTACACGAATGCATAATTCTGAATCCATTGGACGACCGAATTATTTCACTTTTCTGCGCCATTTTTTGAATGTTGACCTGTACATAAAACGTGAACAAAAATTTCGCCCATTGATGTCATTTTACATTATGACTATTGAGCCTATCTTTCCTTCAGCAACCCTCGAGTAACATATCAATAGTTTCATTGACTGACCTGACAATTTATTTTCGCCACTTTGGTCCCACAGACTAGTCATTCATAATTAATCAGGTAGGCCCCGCCCGATCAGCGATTTCCTCGTAATTTGAATTCATTGTATGTGTATTTTTGACCTTTTTGTGTCATTTAGGCTTTCGATAGCCAAAGTTTAACCTGAGTATGGCCTTGTCTCAAAATCCGCCCAGATGTTCTATGCAAAATTTGAGGCAGCTTGTGGTAAGTGATGTTACCAGCGTTGAACATGTGTGAAGTTTTCTGGCTTTAAGGCAGTGAAACTTTTTCTTTTTCCCAGCACGACTGGTTAGATTGGGCCCGATCACGGTACAAGACCACCGAAAGACATGCAATCGACTCCACATTTCTAAGGGCTAAATCCAACTAAGGTATGAGTACCCATCAGCACTCAGCGTTCAGCGCTTTGAAATGGCAAAGGGTAAGTGAACCAGTGCAGATGTAATCAGAAAACTCCATCATAAGAGGACCAAATTGGGAGATAGAAAATGAAATCAACGTGGCTAGCCGTTACGGTTAAAGTTTCGCTGATCTTAAATATACTCGCAAAGGAGGGCTGTGAGGAGCACGCAAACAGGGCGAGAAACAGCCGTGGGAGGTATCCGTGGCATTTCCTCAGATGACCTTGCGTGCCCTGCAAGTGGCCGATTTTCTCTTCACTAATTAGCCATCGCAGCCGCAAGTCATGATCGTGTCCATTGCATGCCTTGGCACCGTCGAAGGAATAAAAAATATTGCTTTTATTGTCATTAAGTGCCGTCGTGAAGGGAGATGATAAACGTAGCACAGATACTAGAGCAGCTGGATTCAGCAGCAATTGTGCTGCCAATATTTTATGATTTCAAACATTCTAGAATCGAATACCAACCAGAAAGTTCCCGATGTTTGGCGGCCAGTGAAATGTTCGGACATTGGTTGTAGGAGACAGTCCCTACTCCGGACTTGAGGGAACCAGAGGTTTTCGGTTACTTCAACCGGTACTTCTTGCTCCATTTATCAAATAATGCAGATGCGATTCTCCGGAATTATGCCGTCATGCATTGACGGGCAAATGCAATGTGACCAGTATATGAATCTTCTAGATGAAGCAGCAGGTTTCCTTGGGAAATTGCACAGGGATAATAATTGCAATCTTTGCAAGCCTGATGAATTGAGCTTAGGTGAAGAAAGTGTCACTGTGCAGGAAATAGGAGGGCTAATTCAACAAAAGTATCGAGAGCTCCAAGGTTTCATTTCTCTACTCGAACTGATGAAATAAGAGCTTGTACCAGAATGGCAAGCTCCGGCTTTAGGAGGCCCATTACGTCAGAGGTGAGAACTGGTGTAAGCAAATGCTGGCGAACCGAAGAAACCTAGAAGCAATATGATAAACAGAGACACAAAGTTCCGGTGAAATATGTTTGGCAAAACAAGCGGGAAGCAAGCCCAAAAATACCAGTAGGCATTGCCAAAGAGAACGATTTCAAATGGCATATGGATTGTCAAGACTGGTATAAATTTCTTTTGAAGGATTTAATGCGAAAGAGGTGAGCAACAAAATAACGCTTGTAAACACCGATACGATTTGGCCATGTGGGAAGGATCAAACTAGGGCCCAGGGGCAAGGGGGGGATGAAATCTATAGCACCTTGCGCGTGGCAAATCTCGTGGTAAAGCTCTTGGTGAGAATTGGAAATTTACTTAAAAACGGGAAGGACTAACATTAATAAGATAGCAAAAAGGCGGAATAATCAGGTTTGCAGGTGGATTTTCAAGCACGCGCTTCCGCAAGGCACTGCATCACTCATTACAGGCGTGGATCTGGACAAAAAAAACATCTTCATGGGGTGTTCTGTGAGTATGCATTAGCTAGATGGTGGACGAAGACCGAACTGCTTGGCCAGCTGCCATGACCAGTATCCTCCAACTGGAGATGGTCACCGAGGGATAAAAGGGCACCAAACGGAGCAAGCCCAAAACGAAGCCAAACTAAATGTTTTGGTATCAACAATCCCGGAGTCAGCGAGTGCGAAGCTCGTCTGCTTCGCCTTACGCCAGCAGGATTGAGTGTAAATGAGAAAACGGAGAGCCCGCAACTATCGCAATCCAACGAAAAAGACTTTGGGGCGATGATTACGGTGGATTATGTTGGCTGCCTCCGAAAATCAAAAGGGGCCCTCAGAAGTTCACAAAAAGTAAGCGTTCACATATGTGTGAGAGACCAAGTCCAGAGTATTCTATATAGAAATAAGAACCAGCATTTAGGAAGTCATCGTTGGCCAAAAGAGCGCTGGGCATGTACTTATTAGAACGGTTGGGGGCATAAAAGCACGCCATACAAAAAGCGCAGAGGTTACAAATTTCTACTCCATGAAGAAGTACAGATCAAGTGATGACATGAGAGGGATTTTCAAAATCTTGAAAAGCCTGACGGTCACAAGTCCTGGTGATATGTTCACCCAAGCTACAGGGGCAATAATGACAAAAAATGGGGATAAGCTATGGAACTCGCACATTGGCTTATATGCTCGTGTAAAGCTTTCTCGCTCTGGAGTGCTTGTAACTTGTAGCGAGGTATCGGCAGAAGTAGTAGGCGATGAAGGCATAGGCAGACCAAAGTCATGACCAGATAGAAAGATGTGATATTCCAGATTTTATGGAATCATTATTCTATAAGCTGCAAAACAAACCCCGTTGAAACGAAAATTTCGCGGTGAGATTGCGATACAACAAAATAAAAATATAACATATGCATCCTGGCCAAAATATCTCAAATCGTTTTTCATTTTAACGGGTAAGGCCCTCGGCCGCAGGCGAAATTGAAAATGAAAACTGGCAGCAGAGAATTCCGACTTTTGCAGTTACCGTCGGACTAACTCTGAGAGCTTGATCCACCTTCGTGGTGGCTTGTATGCCACTCTAACTGAAGCGAAAAATGCAGTGTTTAAATTGGTCAACTTCAAGGTTAAAATCCCCGAACTGCAAACAGCATAAATTCGGATTGGGCGTCAATTTTCTGCATCCGGCACCAGTTCAACGCAACTTCATTGCGTGCGTTATTCTTTATCTATTTTCTGTCTAGTTTCATATAAAAGTTGAAAAAAGTTTTTTTGTGCAACTCTGCTATAGTGGGCAAACGTCCATTGTCATCAGACAAATATGTGCCTTCGGAATTTCGTTGTTTAATACTAACGAAAGACCTTGCCTTTTTAGTTCTACAACGCGATGACCATTTGGCAAGAAGACGATGCGAAAATTGTGGAGGTTCACGAAATTACGGTCCCTAAATTGGGAAATGTACCGGTGATTAAGGGCAGCTTTGGTGACCTGCCTCTAATTGCACAAAGATTTATTGGGCATTGGGTGAGTTTCTTTTTCGAATTCTATGGTAAAGCAGATTAGTTCCATTAAGTTATAACAGGCAACCATCCGTCGCTCGCTTGGTAATAAGTGTTTTCACCTACTAGCCACATTTCTTGCGTATATGCAGATAAATGATCTTGTGTTGGTAAGCCTTTGTGACTTGTGGTCAGCGTGTCTGGCTTTGCGCCACTTCATTGCACTTATATTTACGAATTCATGTTTTTCACCGACATCCAGCGGATGTTCTTGCATGTTTAATAAGGGACAATCAACGGCGGTGCTTTTAATTGAGCTTGCAGGCAACCTCAATTCGTATATTTAGTTGTTCTTTTGGGTTGAAAATCAGACCCACTCATTAGCTGAATTTGTGAAACCGACACCAGGAAGACTATTTATAACGGTGCTAAACGAGTTCCCTTAACCTTATTTCATCAATCTTGTTAACATTCATTGAAACGAACGCAGTATCAACAGGGAGGTGCCGGTATTTTACACTTGAAAATATCGAGATTTGTGAATTTCGTTCCATCGTAGTTCTCTTTTTGATTACTTCGAAGACAAAACGAATAGCTACATTTTGTAACCAAGTACCGATTATTTTGCAAGAATTTTTTTCTTCGAGAAGTTAGATTGACATAAATCCTTTTTCCCCTTCAGGTGGATGTGTGCGAACCCACTTCGTTGCATATCTGCGATGGGAGTCCGGAAGAAGGAGAAAAAATGATCGAAGCCCTTTGCGAACAAGGCGTATTGACCAAGCTGACGCAGTACAAAAACAACTACATGTGTCGCACAGACCCAAAGGATGTTGCCCGTGTAGAGTCGAAAACGTTCATATGTACGCCAAAGAAGGAGGATGTTGTGCCCCACATTCCTGAAGGAGTGAAGGGGGTCCTTGGGCAGTGGATGTCCCCCAGTGATTTGGACCAAGCTCTAAAAGAGCGGCTTCCTGGATGCATGAAAGGACGCGTTATGTATGCAATACCATTTAGCATGGGTCCAGTAGGGTCTCCTTTAAGCAAAGTCGGGATTGAGATAACGGACAGTCTTTATGTTGTTCTCTGTATGCGTATTATGACACGCGTCTGCCCTAAGGTTTTGGATATTATCCAAAAAGAAAACGATTTCGTCCGTTGCGTACATACTGTTGGATTCCCACTACCAAATACCCGTGAGTATAGCCACTTTCTTCTAATTGAATCCACTTCGAGGAGGCATGTTGCTAACTATCGTCTTTTTAAACAGGTCCAATAATCAATAACTGGCCATGCAATCCGGAAAAGACAATCATATCCCATATACCTGGCGAAAAGATGATTATCAGCTATGGAAGTGGTTACGGTGGTAATTCTTTACTAGGAAAAAAATGTTTTGCTTTGCGTATCGCTGGAAAAATTGCCTATGACGAGGGTTGGTTGGCAGAGCACATGCTGATCATGTCGGCTACGAATCCTCAAGGAGAGGAAAAATTCATTGCTGCGGCTTTTCCAAGTGCATGTGGAAAAACCAATATGGCCATGCTCGAATCTGCATTGCCAGGTTGGAAGATACAATGCGTTGGAGATGATATTGCTTGGATGCGGTTTGACGCAAACGTAGGTCTTAGTATTTGGGTAGCATTTCCCCTAATTAAATCTAACTGGGTACTTAACGAGAATTACCAGGACCTCATATTTCCGCTTTAGGGTGTTCTGCATGCAATCAATCCGGAGTATGGATTTTTCGGCGTGGCCCCTGGAACAAACCGTAAAACGAACCCGAATGCCATCGCAACTTGCCTCTCCAACACGATTTTTACCAATATTGCGGAATCCGTGGATGGTCGTTTCTTCTGGGAAGGACTAGAAGATGATTTTGACCCAGAAACCGAAGTAATCACATGGTTGGGACATCGGGTTAAAATTAGCGACAAATCTCACGATCCCAAAGCCCATCCAAATTCCCGATTCTGCTGCCCTGCCGGGCAATGTCCCATCATTCATCCGAAATGGGAAGATCCCGAAGGTGTCCCGATATCAGCTATTATTTTTGGCGGCCGTCGACCGGAAGGTATTCCGTTGGTTTTACAGTCCTTCGATTGGAAACACGGCGTAATGTTAGGTGCCGCGCTGAAATCTGAAGCAACAGCAGCTGCTGAATTTACTGGTAAATCGACACAGTTCAATCGAAAGTTTAACCTAATTGTTGTCTTTATAGGTAAGGTAGTTATGCATGACCCAATGGCAATGCGGCCGTTTGTTGGCTATAATTTTGGAAAATACTTGGAACACTGGCTTCAAATGGAACAGCCAGGACGGAAAATGCCGCTTGTTTTCCATGTTAACTGGTTCCGTCTGGACGAGAAAGGAAAGTTCGTATGGCCAGGGTTCGGAGACAACGTCCGGGTCATAGACTGGATGCTACGCAGAGTCAACGGCGAGGACATTGGAGTAAAAAGTCCGATCGGCATCCTCCCCAAAGCAGGTAGGTCAACCAATCTAATATCCCAATGAACTAAAATGCAAAAACACTGGTTGAAGATGTACCGGATTATTTTCCAAACTTTCATCCCTGTTAGGCTCACTGAACTTGAAGGGACTAAACGTTAACTGGGATGCGGTATTCTCCCTACCAAAGGACTATCTACTGGAAGATGTGGATGAAACAATGAATTATCTGAGCGAACAAGTCGGTACTGATCTACCTCAAGCTATACGTCAGGAACTGGCTGACCAACGCGAGAGAATTGAAAAAGAACTGTAATTGGTTATAAGGTTTGTACTTATTGATGGATCGATGTTTATTTGAACTCACGTTTATCTCTTCACTTCAAGTTACTGATGTGAATCCGGCATTTTGTCTCTTCTGTTTCAGGTGAACTCAGATACTCAAACTCAACGGCAGGGATCGTGCGATGAACTTAAATTTTTCCTTTGTGAACTTTTTCCTAGTTTAACTTCTGTAGGCGTGACCTGTTTACCACCTGTTCTAGTACGTGTAGACCCTGTTGTTCAAATACAAGGTCTTGTGTCTTTTTGCATCATATCCTTCACTGACGCAACTGGGTAAACAATGGGAGAAACGTGACTGGCCATTCGTGCCATAACTATGCAGTTGGTTTGTTCAGTGAGAAACCAGTGATCTAGTGCCGTTGCGGAATGGAAGGAATAACCGAAAATGGTATCAGTGCGCAGAATGAACGAGTATTTTTAAAGTTACCAGAGGGCATTCCAGGACCGCTGAATTTTATCGGACCTCGTTGATAATTTAAAAATCGTTTGGAAACGGTGACCTCGTCGCGTTATAGATTGATTTATTCTGGCAAAAGCTGAGAAAAACGGAAAAGTTAGTCACATCATTTGGTATCAACTTGGGGACCCTCCAGTCTAAGGGCGTATGGTGTGCGCTCCTCTGGTGAATGTGCTGCTACATATAATAGGTCTATATTTGAGAAACGCGAAGTATGAAAAATGTGGGACAAGTCATCTGCGGAACTAAATCCGATGTTCTGGAGAACAACTAAGCTTTAAAGGCTCTTCTGTGAGATTCCAACGTCAACACACTTTCATGGCAGGCAGACAATCGAACGCAACAGGATTTATTAAATTCGAAGGACATTTTAGTTCAAATTATTAACTCGCGGCTTAAGTCTGGAGGTACGATGAATTTATCCCTATTGGGAACGCGCGAGCTCAGAATGACAGCAAGGCTTTGTACTCTTACGGAGGGCACCGTACTCCAAACGATCTCGTCAGTGAGCAACAATTTTTATTATTTGGCTGTTTCTGGAAGTGCTAGTCCCATAATTATCCTCAGGAAGTCGAGGGTGTATTGCTTCAAAAGGAGAATGAAGGGAACACAACGCAATATATGAAAGCCAAAAAGGTAATGAGAAAAAACTATTTACTTTACTTGTCATTCTCCCTGGCGCACAGCTGACAGATGAACTAGCGCCAAGGCTTCTAATGCGTTCACTGCGTACGTCGACAGCGTAAAACAAACGCCAATAACATCTGTCAAACTACGACTAGCATTAAATGTGGTAGGAAGATCTGTTGCCATGAGCTACAGTGAGCAACGGACTGAAACTCAAGATATTCTGAGAACCGCGAGCGCGAGATCCATGGGCAATTGAAAAGCAACCTACTTCCGAAAACGCATTTCTGAACGTGCCGCGAGGTCGCAAAGATTTGGTAGCATTTGGATTTACATATTACTTCCCAAAAGTGATATTTAGGTGACTTAAAACGATCTGCTTGAAAAAAGAAATGAACGGTTGATGTAAAAACAGTAGTTTCGCCTCATGGAGAACTGACGCACGAGCTGGATACGTTGACGTTATTCTCACAGAGAAATAAGCTAAAAATTTATAACGAATGGGTTGTAAACCCTATGCGTGATCTAAAACGGGATTTGCGAGTGTAGACCAGTTTGAGAGAAAATTCTGCGAATTCCAGTAGGCGAACGCTCCAGTTCCTACTGCCAATGGCACTAATGTGCTCTGAATTTAGCGGGTATCTTAAGTCCTAAGATAAACAGTCAGAGGGACTGTGATGAGGCAAAAACATTTCGAATGCAGAGACATCACTGGTTGCAGCATTAACTAATGACGACTAACGTCTCCAACCATTGCATTGAGACCTAAATTCGGGACAGGTCTCGCATATATTCCATGAAATTTAGTTAGCTGGAACAGCATATGACAGACGATGGAAACTAATCTGGCTTCAACAAAAGCAAACGTAATTTAATTTTCGTAGGATATTCTTGAGTCAAACAAGGAACGAGTAATTAATAACAACAGTAGGTTTTTGGTCAGTCTACGCGCAGTCGCTTTGTTAGACCTGACAAAGAAAGTTATTCATCCCCTGCTTGGAAATCTGAAGTTGCTAGGTAGATAGAGGGAATATAGGGGGGGAAACGTCATCAAAAATTGCAAACTGAAAAACCGCGTCAAGAAGTAGTTAAATGCAAAGGAAAATTGATAACCCCCTCACGTAGATCTCATAACAGCACACAAGAGTGCATAATATATATATATATATATATATATATATATACA